>OZ018323.1:177952535-178230358 GCA_963969495.1 Ceratothoa steindachneri
CCTATAAAATTGTAAACTTCTGGAATGGTTTGCCTGGAAGGGTTAATAGTAAAAAATGAATCAGTTGGAGAAGGGCTAATCATTTCATAATGTTGCTAGCTTTAAAGTGACATACCTACTCACCTTTTACAGACACAGTTCTGACTTTTTAATCAGGGGAGTACTTTTCACTTTTTCTAGTTATCCTTCATAGTTCCTAAATTTTGAATGATAGAACTACAATCATAGCTAACTGAATAAATCATGCAAAATTTCTATCAAAACTTACATTTTCATGATCCATATGCTTCAACATACGAACTTCTCTATAGGTACGCTTAGCATGGATGTGTGATTGAAAAGGCCGGGCAAGCTTCTTAATTGCAACTTTTGTATTTGTCTTGCCATCAAGAGCAGAACTAGAAAATTAATAGAAATCATTAATATTCAGCCTGTTACTGAAGAAATAAAGAAAAAGGAGAGATGTGGTGGGAAATGTTAAAGTAAGGATGGGTTAAGTATAGAAGGAATAGTGAAGTTTAGTAGGAGTAGGAAGTACTTGCCAGACACTTTAGTAGGAGTAGGAAGTACTTGCCAGACACTTAGCAGCTGACAGTACACAAAACCAGGTCCGATGCAAACGCAGATGGAACTGTGAAAATGTTGCCATCAGTCCGGCTACAAAACCTCTGACCGGCAAGCCTTTTAGTATTTTTAGCAATAACAGTCAGTATATTAGCACATAATAGCAGATAATTACACACACATACATAATATATATATATATATATATATATATATATATATATATATATATCATAACAATGACATTACACAGGCCATGCCTTATTTTATGGACCTCTATTAAATCGCTCCTCAATCTTTTTATCTCTAAAGTAATTAGTCTCCTTGGATAAGAAGACTCCTCCTATACTGACAGACTCCACAATCTACAATCTAGACCTGTTCTCCACCAAGGGTCGGCTTTTAAGGCACAACTTAATATACTGCTAACAAATCTTCCATGGACTATGTGCAATGCATCACCAGGACCTCTTCACCCTGGCACACAACTGCAATACCAGAGGCCACCACCACTACAAGGTGCAAATTTAACATGCTTGCATATGTAGACTAGAGACTATCAATCATCTCATATATCATCTACACACCTAACCCATACATTTTAAATGTAAATTGCTCTCTTCCTAATAATTAAAGGAAAGATACAGTAAACCAGTCCCAATAGATCTCCTTAAGTACTGTCCTTAGCACACGTGACTGGCATATCTGACTAATACTTTTGGGTCTCCCCTTGCACAACCTAGTTAGTGGCAGACTCTGGATCGGGATGCCCTACCAGGCAAGTTCCAAAGTCGATCTTCATAGGAATAACTAGCAATGGCTGGGATCATCTTTGTCATCCTCCTTTGTATTCCTTCTAGCAAGTTTATATCATTCTGGTTGTAGGGCCTCCATGCTTGAATGCAGTACTCCAGATGGGGTCATACTATGGACTTATAGAGACATAAGATGTTGGTCGTACTCTTGTCATCCATCATGCACCAGATGCTACCCACAATCTGATTTGCTTTCTTAACTATATATATATTAACTCATAGCCCAGCTTCCAGTAACCAAACACATATATAAATAATCTATAAATATAAAAAGCAGCTGAGGAGCTTACCTACAACTTCAATGATAGACTGATGGTACTAAATATGTTCTCATTTGAAAGGTGTATGAGGGAAGATATGATTGAGTTTTTTAAAATCTGTTCTGGGATGGATAAGTTGTATTTTAGCAAGTTATTTGAGTTGAAAGGTAGTAGGTAATAGGACAAAGGGTTACTTACCACTTTAAAATTAAAAAAACAGAGGTGCAGGTTAGATGTTAGAAAATATTTTTGCACCAATAAAATGGTAGATACCTGAAATAGTTTGCCACCTAAGACAGTAGACAGTCCAAACTTGAATGTTTACAAATGCAGATTGGATGATTATATGGGGAGGGAGTGTTAATTTTTGGTAATTGTGTAGAGTATGGGCGGATGCAATTCTAGCTTATTTGGGGGCTATTTTTCAGTGTTTTTCTGCTATCCCAGCCAATCACAGATCTGTATTCAGTTCCGTCAATCACCAATCAGAAAGTTCTATTTGTTTCAATGCTTTTTATATTGTTCAAAAGTAGGTTTTTCTTTTATTTTCTATGTTTATTTCCTTATTTCTTTTCTATATATCCTACCTAATCTATGTCTGACATTATTTAGTCTTTTTAATTACTTTTTACTTAATTTTCCATTGTTTAATGCTCAATAAAACCATAGAACGCAAAATATTTCATCCATGTTCCACCTTTTTTGACTAAATTCAAAGGGAGGCTGCTCGTGTGGAGGAATGCTCGCAGGGACGATTGCACTGCAATGACCCTGAGTTTCAATCAATTATGGAGGGAGGGGGGGGGTCTGGGGGGCACAGCTGCCAGTATATAATTGTAATTGTTTCTAGAATATCCACGTTTGTTTTATTTTTTTACCAAACCTTTTCTGCGACTTGTGGGGAAGCAAAATCACTTCTGTGATTCGTGGGGAGGGCTGACATCATAATTGAAGAATAATGAATGTGATTTTTTTCCCACTTAAGATCACTTTAACTACTTTATATTTATTTTTCAATTTATTTACTATTTTTTCTATATTTAAATAAACTTAGCTAGATCTTTTAAAGGAACTAGTTTTTATGAAGCCTTTTTTGTGGAGAAGAGACGATCTTTTATACAGGAATTTCAGTTTCAGCATGGATTCTTCATGTACAACTTTCCAGTGTATTTAGTGATTGAGAAAAATTAATTAAAGTATATAAAAAGCATTTTCCATAATAAAGTAAGTAAAAAACATTTTCCATTTGGTTTATGTCCAGGATCTTTTTACATGAAAAATGGCGCCTTGTAGATTTGAACTAGGATTCAAACACACATTTATTTATTGACATACTCTACACAATTACCTAATTTCTTTTCTGGGAGTTTCTTGACTCATTCCTGTGGATGCAGTTTTCTTATTATTGTATATTATTGGTGATTTTAATTTTGACAAGTCTTGATGATCATGCTTTTGGGGTAAATGTTGCAGGTGTGGCCGGATGTGATTTTAGCTTATAACATAACATAATTTCACAGATGACAAAAGCCACAAGGGCCTATCAAAGGTCATCCGCCTCCATCAAAACCTACCCACAAAAAGCACCATCACCAGGGGAAGACAAAATCAAAGTCCCCCACAATATAATATAACATGACAAAAGCCACAAGGGCCCATCATAGGTCATCCGAGTCAAACGGCCTCTTTTTTAAGGCACCCAAACTCCCAAGAAAACTAAATCCAGAGGATTGCATCCAGAAACAAGGGTATCACAAATCAAGGCTTGTCAAGAACTAAATCATGCAGCTATAGATATATACAAACAATATTAATATATACAAAACTTAGGAACCATCACAACCTTCCCTCCCCATAAACTCATCAAACCTACTCTTAAATATTTAAATTTGGACTACCTAATACCCTCGGCGGCAATTTGTTCCAGAAATCTACCACTCTATTGGTGAAAAAATATTTTCTTAAATCCAACCTACACCCTTGCTTTTTAATTTTCAAGTGGTGACCTCTAGTCTGATTTCCAGTATCTAACTCAAAAAAACTTGCTAACATCCAATTTATCTATCTCAGAAAATTTTTTAAAGAGCTCAATCATATCCCCTCTCACACACCTCCTTTCGAACGAGAACATATTTAATACCCTCAGTCTATCTATATATTCAAGGTGCCTCAGGGAAGGAATAATCTTTGTTTCCCTCCGTTGCACCAACTCAAGAAGGTTAATATCATGTCTAAAATGTGGGGACCATGCCTGTATACAGTACTGTAGATGTGGCCTAACATAAGAGTTATAGAGTTTAAGAATAATCTCCTTACTTTTGTAACTGACATTTCTCTTAATGAAACCCAGCACTCTATTTGCCCTATTTCTTGCTTGTATACACTGCTTAGAAAACCTTAATGACTTATCTATTACTACTCCTAGATCTTTCTCATCCTCTACTGAGCTCAGCCAATGCCCATCCATTTCATAGTTAAATTCTCTATTATCTTTTCCCATGTTAATAACTTTGCACTTATCAAGGTTGAAAGTCATTTGCCACTTATGTGCCCAGGATAACAATTTATTTAAATCCCCCTGCACTTTAAAATTATCATCAATATCTTTAACTACAGCTGCTAATTTGGTATCATCCGCAAAAATTAACACTTTATTATTAACTGCCTCCCCAAGATCGTTTATATAGATGATAAATAATAATGGACTGAGAACTAATCCCTGAGGAACCCCACTGATAACATCCCTCCACTCTGACTTTAAACCATTTAGCACTACCCTTTGCTTCCTATCTTTCAGCAACTCAGCTATCCAATTTGAAACACCCCCACATATCCCAATCATTTTTATTTTATGAACTAGTCTCCTGTGTGGTACCTTATCAAATGCTTTACTAAAATCCAAGTAAATTACTCTTCAGTGTTTTTCTGCTATCGCACTAGCCAATCAGAGATCTGAATTCAGTTTTGTCAATGACCAATCAGAAAGCTCTATTTGTTTCAAGGCTTTTGTGATTTTTATATTATCAAAACTAGGTTTTTCTTTTATTTTAGATGTTTTTTTCCCTTTATTTCTTTTCTATATATCCTACCTACCCTATGCCTGACATTATTTAGTCTTTCTAATTACTTGTTACTTAATTTTCCATTATTTAATACTATTTTGACCGTGTTCCAAAATGTTTCACGTTTTTCAAGTAAATATAAGAGGACGGCTCGTGTGAGGGTAAATACAATGGAGGGACCAACCTACGATGATCCCGAGTTTCATTAAATTGGGGGGGCTCTGGGGGTAACAGCCCCCCCCCCCCTCCCCCATTATATAATTCTAATCTAATTGTTTATAGACTAATGTCCTACATTTACAGAGGTGAATGATTTAACCAAATCATGTCAGTGCCTTTAATCATTTTGCGAATTATAATAGGGGTGGGGGTGGGTTCTGACGTCAGATGACTCAAGCACGCATGAATATTCCAGCAGGGGTGAATGAAAATATTTACAAAGAAAAACACTTTTTTAGCTGAGTCGCTAATCTACATATTTACCTGAAATATACCCACCATTTTTTTTATAAAAATGCCCAAAACTAACTAAACAAAAAATGCTATACTGGCCCCCCAGAGCCCCCCCCCCAATTGATTGAAACTCAGGATCATCACAGGGTGGTTCCCCCATTGTGTTTACCCCCGCACAAGCCATCCCTTTAAATTTACTCCCAAAACATGAAACATATTGGAATACGGATGAAATAGTTTACGTCCCATCATTTGAGCCACAAATCTAAATATTAATCCATTTTTGTTTTTGACGCATTCCTGTGGATGATTAAATTGTATATTGTAGATGTATGATCCGACACAATCGTTTGGATGCATTTTGTGGGCAGGTTTTGACAGAGGTGGATCACCTTTGATAGACCTTTGTAGCTTTTGTCATCCGTAAAATTGTTATGTTAATTTAAATCTTTGGAAGGAGAAATAATAAATGGTATGGTAAATTCAATGGACTTACCATACTTGTCCGTAAGCCCCAGATCCAACTGGTGATAACATTTTATATCGCTCAGGAATTTCCCAATTGGTTTTATTAAGCTCTACTATATAATACCCAGAAATCGGCATTTTCGAGAGTTTAATTTGAAGTAGGTTGAAAAAAATAAGATGTTTTCTTTAAGAACTTTCACTCTTAATATAACAATATACATATATATCATCCAAATTGAGTTTATATCGCAATTCCATTTTCTTCTTGAGAAGTAATTAAGAAACCTGGGATGTCGTATTTGGGTTATTTATGCAGGATACGCATGTGTGAGTAAAGATGGTGACATTGAAGAATTGATTGAGGATGTATGGGAAGAAATAATCAGAATAAAAGGTAAGAGAAATAAGGGAGAAGAATCCAAGATGGTGATCTTGAATACGACGGGCGCAAGCGTTTTAGGCTACTAAATCATGTCATACTTTTTCGTATCTTTGCAAAAGTGTGCTTTTGATGGCAGAGAGAGTCAGTACAAGGGAGGGCAACAAAAATAATACCTTTCCTGAAGTACCTTAAAACTTACCAGAAACTTACCAGCCTCGTCAAAGCTTGTTAAGCATCATCCAATCGTCTTCTCGTTAATTGAGCAGGCAGCCTTCTCAGACTTATTCGTAGCTGCGGACAATCATAAGAACATAAGAACATAAGAAAAGAAGGAGACTGCAAAAGACCATTCATGGCCTACACTTGGCAGCTCCTGTTCCAGTCAACACACAAAAGATTTCTTACCAGAGAAAAGTCATCAACATTGTCACCCTTTACAGAAGTTCGTCAGATCTAATCTACAATATACATAAAATGCATCCAGAGGATTATGTCCATTCATGCAACCGCAAAATATAATCTCCCCACTCCTTAGAAAAATATATACATATGTACATAAAAAAAGAAGAAAATAAAGTCAGTCCCATCTAGCAGCTTCATCCATATATTTATCTATATTTATTTTCATTTGAATGAATTTATTGACCTTGCATAGACAGTTTGATCATCTAAATTGTTCCATTCATCAATACCTCTTTGAATATGAAGATAGAATAGGGATACTAAAAATGATCTTGAGAGATGTTTGAGGGGAGATATGATGGAGCTTTTAAATTCGGTTCTGGAATGAATAAGATGGATTTTAGCAAGTTATTTGAGTTGGAAGGTAGTAAAAGGACTACGGGTCACCAATTAAAAATTAAAAAAACAGAGGGGCAGGTTGGATGTTAGAAAATATTTTTTCACCAATAGAGTGGTAGATTACTGGAATAGTTTGCCATCTGAGACGGTAGACAGTCCAAACTTGAATGTATTCAAACGCAGATTAGATGATTCTATGGAGAGGGAGGGTTAACTTTTGGGGGTATTCTGCACTTATTCCTGTGGATGCAGTTTTTT
Organism: Ceratothoa steindachneri; assembly: GCA_963969495.1. Taxonomy (NCBI): domain Eukaryota; kingdom Metazoa; phylum Arthropoda; class Malacostraca; order Isopoda; family Cymothoidae; genus Ceratothoa; species Ceratothoa steindachneri. Next base: position 177,959,599 of record OZ018323.1, read on the forward strand.
ATGTTTTTATATTATAATTGATTTGGATTTTGACGAGTCTTGATGATGGTGCCTTTTGTTTTTGACACATTCCTATGTATGGTTCGAATTGTAGATGCATGATCTGACACAATCCTCTAGATTGTTTAAATTGTATATTGTAGATGCATGATCTGACACAATCCTATGGATGCATTTTGTGGGTGGGTCTTGACAGATGCCGATGACCTTTGATAGGCCCTTGTGGCTTTTGTCATCCGTGAAATTATGTTATGTAATTATGTTATCCTATAGCGTACGAGAAGTGCAGGCGAGCGACTTAAAAGCTTTGTTTGAATAAGTCTTTTTTGAGCCTCAGGATGGCCGAGTGGATTCGTTGCTGGCTAACAGTGTTCCAGCGCCGCAGGAAGCTGTTCGCAACTCGCCTACGCTTTTTTTTTTTTTGTTAAGAAAAATATATATTATTGAATAAACAGTTAAATTATTTAAAGGTAAATTTATACAATAACAGTTTATGATTGGATTGAATTTTTACGTGTGAATTAAATTTGCATGAGTTAACGGGAATGGATTTACAATTGCTAAATTTGGTTTGGTAATTAGAGTACAACAAATGATGATTAATAATTGGTAAGTAGATTATAACAAATGATGATTGATAATTGTTAAATGGGTAAATAGATTGTATTATAAGTAAATTTGGATTATAGTAATTGATAAATAGGTTGTATAATTGTTAAATAGATTATGAGTAATTGGATAAATAGTAATTGGTAAATTGTTCAATGGTTTGATAAATTGATTATAACGGAGTTGGATGGGTCTGTAAATGAGACAAAAGAATCAAGCATTAATTCAAGATTCTTTTGGAAAATATTTAGCTAAACAATTACAATTTAAATATTTACAGACCTGTTTCACCGATGCGGGACAGCAAAGCGAATGAACCTCACGGCTTAATTTTAAGACACTTGGGAGGGGTATAGCAATCTCTCAATTTAAGTCAGGGTAACCAATCCTTCTTGAAATTATATATATATATATATATATATATATATATATATATATATCACAACTTTCTTATTCCATTTAAACCTTTAGTTCAAATTCTTGTCTTATTCACAACTTTAATTACTTTATAATTAATTTTTGTTTACAATTTTCATCTTAGAACCTGAGGATGGGCATGTTGCCCGAAATGTTGTTTCCAAAATTGAAATAAATATATGTACTTGAGCATCTTCTGCGCCTTTGCCTTCACTGTGAAATTATATATATATATATATATATATATATATATATATATATATATATATATATATATATATATATATATTACAAGAGAAAGAAGAATTGGACGCGAATGAGCAAATGAGACAAGAAACCGGAGTTTTTTAAAGGCAACATAAAGGGACATTAGAAGAAACCAGAATCAAAGAGAGCGGATGGCGGTACATTGAAGGCGATCCTTTACCGAGAAGACAGAAATAACACCAGAAGAAAAAAGTTTTTGAACATTCCTGGCTGGGACTCGAACCCGGGTCTGCTGATTGGTGGTCAGATGCTTTACCGCTAAGCTACCAGGCACAGTAACTATATTTCGCCCAAAGCGTTACCCCCATCAAACCTTTAAATTGTGAGCGAGTAAGAGGATGTGGTCTAAAAATTCGTTGAAGGTTCCTAGCTTAGAGAGATACTGGGTTGTATGGGGTAACGTTTTGGGCAAAATATAGTTACTGTGCCTGGTAGCTTAGCAGTAAAGCATCTGCCTGCCAATCAGCAGTCCTGGGTTCGAGTCCCAGCCAAGAATTTCAAACTTTTTCCCCTGGCGTTATTTCTGTCTTCTCGGTGAAGGATCGCCTTCACTGTGCTGCCCTCTGCGCTCTTTGATTCTGGGTTCTTCTAATGTCCCTTTCTGTTGCCTTTAAAAAACGCCGGTTTCTTGTTTCATTTGCTCATTCACGTCCAATTCTTCTTTTTCTTGTACTATATGTATTTATAGTCAGATATACAAGGTTTCTGCATCTTTCTTTCTGTCTTAAAATTTATTTGAAAGGCAGAAAATAAAAAATAGTGTAGCCCTGTGGTGGTTTTATTATCACCCGCAGAACTTGTATTTGCTCTTTCTTTGTATATATATATATATATATATATATATATATATATATATTAAGGAATAAATATTTACATTTTGTAGGGGTGTAGACTGCTACAATCCCTTATAAAGTCACACGAAAAATCAATATTCCATCCAATTCTACAACGCTAGGAATCTTTCAACGATGCCATCTTTAAATACCATGAGACAACCTTCATGGTTAACGGAAGATATAGTGTGTGTGTGGGAGGGGAGGGGGGTTATTATGGAGTAACACGCAGAAAAAAAATGCTTTAGAATCTATAGTAATACCTGTGGTGATCTAAGCTTCATGTATAATTGCCTGATGGGTTACTATACATTATATTGCCTACTTATAACTAATTGTGCATGTTAATCTGATTAGAATGAGTATGTTTATTTATATTATTTCTGTTTTGTTTACAGATTGTATTGATGTTTTGTTAGTTGAATAAAGGCTAGAGAAAGGTATCAAGACTTCTTCATGCCTACAACAATTTATTCAACTAACAAACTATGTCTGTTATGAAGATGGATAAATTCCCCAGACCTGAACGCCTCGATGTATCTCCCAACTCGCTACAAATGTATCCACAGATTCAGAAAATGAAATCCAGGTAGGTAAAGAAGATCAGGGTGAGCACGAGCTGTCGGGTAGTTTCTTAAGTGAGAAGTGCCTTAGATGAGGAAGAAGACCTTTCGTCTGACCTATGCAGCTTCAGCCTACCTAAGCATGTGCGCTGTGCTTCACAAATACTCAGTCTCGTCGCCACAACTGATGTAAAACAGGCACTGAAAATATATTATTTTGCAAATATCAATCATGCTGTGATGGGGAAATGCTTAGCATTATGGAACAGAAGCAGTCTTCCAAAATCAGCAGAGATTATCAAACTGTATTTACTATTTAGTATCTAAATAAATTTTTCTCATGTATTTAATATTTAGTATTTAAATAATTTAAATGTATTTACTATTTAGTGCCCACCTCTGGCAATATATTAACCTATGTTGTTTGTTTATGACTTCCTTTATTAAACTTCGTTATATAGCTTACGTAGTGACCAATGATCCGAACGCTTTAGTATTCGATTGTTATAAGAGGTTAACCTGTACTACTAATACTATAATTGTAAACAACATTTGTAACTCAGAGCTCACCTTTAATTAATCTCACAAAAACTGGTTGCTCCATTGTTGATAGGAGATACATACCTTCTATGAAAAAATCTGCAATCAGCTTATAAGCAACAGATTGTTTGGCCTTAGTATTCACTGCAAAACATTCCAGTAATGTCTTTACTTTAACACCGCGGCATGAAGGACCATCGTATAATACTGGCCATTTTCTTTTTGAATCTTTTCTTTGAGTTGTCATGTAGTTATGCGCTTTTTGCACCAAAGCAGGATGCTTTATCTGTTGATAAATGTACATGATCAGATAATTGAAGGACATTTGTTTCACCGTGCCATAATTCACGATAAATTCAATCATATACTATAAATAAAGGTGTTGCAAAAGAAAGCAGGTAGGTTATTGCATGGTAAACATACGCTACTTAACATTATCGTTAGCTACCTAGCAATTTTGTGATTTTTTAAAAATAAAAAATAGTGAAACTTGTCAATTTAATTAAGTATCTTATAATTAGCTTTAATAAATTCTTACCTTCAAATGAATGCGTAGAATGGAAGTAGCATTGCTCGCCGCAGAGATTTCGCCATTGCATGATGTACATACACACTTCACCTTTTTTCCGTCGGAAGATTTTCTTAAAATTTACCATCTAGTGACGGATGACTATAATTACATGATTATGTATCTCCCTCATCTTTATTATTGTCTAATATCTCCATTTCACACTCTTTCGAAGAAGCTGAAGTTGCCATGCATCAGTTGAAATAACGCTGAGCGCTCTCACTATACAACTGAAAACAACTGTGACCATCTGTTAACTGAATTTGAACTGATGCAAGCAATCTTCCCTCACCGGCTCACGCAGTCAACAGTTTGTTTCATACAAGTTGCGACAAGCTAAAACATGCACGTTCTTAACAACTATATAAATCTATTATCAGTAAAGTATTTGCAAAAAGTATTTGAATACATTGTATTTAAATACCTTCAAAAGTATTTAAATACACTATTTAAATACATGATTTCAAATGTATTTACAAATACAATTTTAAATACATAAATGTATTTAAATACTGCCCACCTCTGGTTGCTGCAACATCTGAAACTGCTTATTCAGCTGATAGGACCTGTGCTGCTGAAAATTCAAAGTACAGATGCTATTTCTGCGGTGGTCCGCGTCACAATCGTGGATAGTGCCCTGCCCGAAACATTACTTGTCATAAGTGTAATAAGCACGGACATTTTGCTAAGGTGTGCCGGTCTACTTCATTTTCTACTTTTGCATCTACTCACTCCTCTACTCTGGCTGTCATCTCTGCCTCTTCCCCAGGAATATTACAGCGAACTACCTTGTATGTTTTGGTTGGTAATAACGAAGCAACCGCTCTTATCGACACAGGGAGCTATGAATTTTTCATTTCACACAACTATGCCAAGAAGCACAAGTTGAAGGTAGGCCCAGCCTCTTCATCACTCACATCTCCTGTGAAGGGACGCCGCACGGTTGACATCAATCTGAAAGGTAAGTGCTACCACAATACAAAACTCTCTGTGCTGACAGACTTGTGCTGTGATATCATTTTTGGTCAATATTTCATGAACCAGCGCTCTAGTGTTACTGTGGACTTTGGCGAGTCCAAGGAAGATCTAAATATCCCCAACCCTGCCACTTGCAGTGTATTGTCTGCTTTGGTGGACAATAAACGACCTTGCCACGGAACTGTCTCACTACAAGTACTATAGTTCCCTGGACTTGAAAAGTTTCTATCACCAAATATCTATGCGGCAAGAGGACAAGCCATATACTGCCTTCTATATCGTACGAGAAGTGCAGGCGCGCAGCTTAAAAGCTTCGTTTGAATGATTCTTTTTTGAGACTCAGGATGGCCGAGTGGATTCGCCACTGGCTAACAGTGGTCCAGCGATGCAGGAAGCTGTTCGCAACTCGCCTACGCTACTATTTTTTCTTTGCCCCTTTACTACCCCCCTCTATCTACACTTCGAAGCCAATGGTAAGCTTTATCAGTTCTACAAAGCGCCATTCGCAGTCACAAACGGCGTTGCTTAATTCCAAATGGTTGTTGACAGCACCATTAAGCAACAGAACCTGCACAGAACATATGCTTATGTGGACAATATTGTTGTGGCAGGGAAGATCCAGCAGGAGCATGATGAAAACTTGGTGAAGTTTCAAGAGGCTGCCCGGTTCCATAACCTTACCTTCAACGAGAATAAGTCTGTCGTTTCTACCAAATCAATAGATTTTCTTGGTTACACGGCTCTCTAAACCAGATTCTGAACGTTTACGTCTATTAAAGAAATTACCAATTCCTAAAGACCGTACTTCCTAGCGCCGTGTTATTGGTATTTTTTCCTATTATCCACAGTGGGTTTCCCGATTCTTTGACAAGTTCAGACCCCTTGTCGCCACTGACACATTTCCTCTGAGACCAGAGGGTCTGAAAGCTTTCGATGAACTCAAAGAAAATATTAGAAGGCTGTTGTACACTCGATTGATAAAACTATTCCTTTGGTAGTTGACAGTGATGCCTCCGATACAGTCATTGCTGCTACTCTGAATCAGTCAAGCCGTCCAGTTGCCTTTTTCTCCCGCACCCTTAAGCCTACTGAATGTAAACACTCTGTAGTAGAAAAGGAGGCATGTGCAATTGTGTAATCTGTAAAAAGGAGGTCTCATTACTTAGCAGGATGACGTTTTATCATAGTTACGGACCAACAGGCTGTCAGCTTTATGTTCCATACAAATAAGCTTGGAAAAATCAAGAATGATAAAATTCAACGATGTAAGATCGAGTTGGGGTGCTACAATTATGATATCATGTACCGTCCTGATAAAAACAACATTCATGCAGACATTCTCTATCATGGCCATTGCGGAGCTACTATTAATAATGAGAAACTATCTGAGCTCCACGCTTGACTTTGCCATCTTGGTGCAACGAGACTTACTCATTTTGTCAGAGTGAGAAATCTTCCTTATTCCGTTGAAGATGTGAGAAGGGTGTGCTCTGAATGCCCTCAGTGCGCCCGATTGAAGCCTCGGTTCCACAAACCACCCCAAACTTCCCTTATCAAGGCCACGCAACCCTTTGAACGTCTTAGTTTGGACTTAAAAGGGCATCTACCCTCGAACTCTAGAAACCGCTATATGCTCATGGTAGTGGATGAGTATTCTCTTTTTACATTCGCATTTGCCTTTCAGAACATTACTACTGGTTCTATAATCCATTGTCTAAATCAGATTTTTGCAATATTTGGTATGCTTTCTTACCTGCATTCTGATCGCGGGTCCTCATTTATGGCCAAGGATCTACATGAATACTTGAACAATCTAGGCATCGCTACTAGCCGAACGACACCTTATAACTCTCGAGGAAATGAGCAGTGTGGAGGGGACAATGCTATAATTTGGAAACACATAACCCTTACTCTGGCATCCAATAATCTTAAAGAATGTCAATGGGCAACTGTGCTGCCTGGCACTCTTCATTAAATTACAACCGTGCTCTGCACAGCAACAAATGCTACCTCAAGTCACCCTAGTCAAATTATCTCAATCCTTGCTCAAAGTGAATCCCACAATGAGGCAGCGAGAAACCGCTTTGATCTAAATTAAACCACTGCCCCAGACCACTCGGCTACGCCTAAAAAAATATCACGAATAGACAAGCTTTTAAGGATTGCTTCTCTAGATCGTTGCCTCATTGTGTTTGGTTCGATGCGGTTGCTACTAGCCGAACGACACCTTATAACTCTCGAGGAAATGAGCAGTGTGGAGGGGACAATGCTATAATTTGGAAACACATAACCCTTACTCTGGCATCCAATAATCTTAAAGAATGTCAATGGGAAACTGTGCTGCCTGGCACTCTTCATTAAATTACAACCGTGCTCTGCACAGCAACAAATGCTACCTCAAGTCACCCTAGTCAAATTATCTCAATCCTTGCTCAAAGTGAATCCCACAATGAGGCAGCGAGAAACCGCTTTGATCTCAATTAAACCACTGCCCCAGACCACTCGGCTACGCCTAAAAAAATATCACGAATAGACAAGCTTTTAAGGATTGCTTCTCTAGATCGCTGCCTCATTGTGTTTGGTTCGATGCGGTTGCTCGCTGCCTTAGTGAGATTGGTTCGATCCTCTCTCTGCACAGATTTTTTAGTTATTTGAAAAAAAAAATAAAAAAAAATTATTCCGTTTATGTTCTCTCTCTTTGCAGTATGACTTGATTTATTTTATCATTCTCTCGGGTTCATGAGAAGAACACATTTTATATTCGCTGCGCACTTAATTCTATTCCTCCTTTGTCATTTGAGTTCCAAATTAATTTCTCTCCTATTCATAGTCCTTTCGATCGAGCTAGCAAAGAAAGACTTAAGAGTTAAAAGCTTGTCTTCAGGTGAGAGTTTTTGTTCCCACGCGTAGCCAAGCGGTCTGGAGTGCTGGTTTAATCGAGATAAAAGCGGTTGTTCAGTGTGCTTGGTTCGATTCTCACCCATGCGTGGACTTTTTAAAAATTAGGTAAAACATTTTTCCGAAGAAAAATAATCTGTTTATCTAGCAATGGCAGATTTTATGGCATATATTGGCAATCAAAAACTTATGACTCTGGAAATATTTAATTATAAACGTAACTTCCATTGCTTTCGAGAACTTCATTACTATCTGTCAAGTTTATATAAGTATGCTACACTTGTAAAATTCTTTAAGGTTTTGATGCAAAATATGAATACAACTCGTTTTTAACATCTTTTCTTGATGTTACTCACCTAAATAAGTGATAATCAGAAGGAGCAAGGTCAGAAGAATATGCAGGATTAAGCATTATCACCTAACCAAGCTCCACCCCAAAATCTCCGGCTATTCAAGCTGTGTGAGGACAGGCAGTATTGTGATTGAGGAAGACACCCTTTCTCTAGACTAAAGAGGGTTACCTTTGGCCCAAATCGGCTTTCAAACTACAAAATTGATTGCAGTAGAGATTACCATTATTTATTTTATTGTTTTCTAAATGTTTGTAATCGACAATTCCTTCAATATCCCACATTACACTCAGCATGATATTTTTGGGATGAAGTCCTCTCGGTTGTTGAGAAATTCTGCTTCCTCGACTTCTCCATGAACGGCAGCGTTTTACGTAATGATAAAGGATCCACTTCACATCACTAATAGTAACAAGCCTGCCCAAAATGATGCATGAAGGTGTCGTGAAATCAATGACTCAAATCAAGCGACACGCTTTTGCAAATTCGTGGGACCCATTTTCCAATCACAGGAATCTTTTCAATCCTTTTCAGTCGGCATAGGACAGTCGTGTCAGTTAGAGTAAGGTGTTCTGCGAGTTCACTAGAGGTTGTAGCAGGATTTGTGCGACGATAGTTTCCAACTCTTCGGAATCAATTTATTTTGGTCCCTCTTTTAGACTGAAATCTACACTTCGGAAATGGGAAAACAACCTGAAACTTTTTTCATTTACTGCATCATCCCCATTAGTGCTCTGAATGGATTTGGCCGCTATACCTGTTATGTAATTAATTAGTGCTTTATTTAGCTTAGATATTGAACAAGAATTAAACACATGGTTTTTAAATAATCATTTCAAAGATACGGATAAAACGAAAAGTAATCAAGGAGCAGTAAACAACATCAAACTGTATTACAGAAATCAGATATCCACGGCCTATAAAATAGATGAAAAAAACATCAAGGAGATTATTAACCGTAACATCAAGGTTAAGAATCAAATGGACAAAATTCAACTTATTATATACACTAAAATGACAAAAGCCAACAATCTCCTCATGAAAAAAAACAGCTGCCAAAAGTCCTCGAGTCTAAAGTCAATCAACATAGTTTACGAGTTTATCTGACCCAATAAAAACTGCAATCTTTATAATAACTCAAAATATATTGGCATAACACCTAACACCATTTCGAGACGTTAAACCATGCATCTGCAAAGCGGAGAGCCTAAAAATCATATGGAGAGCGTGAACAACATCAACCTAACGAAGGATATTCTAGTTGACAACACCGTAATTAAAAGAAAATAGGCAAATAAAGCTAAGCTGAACAGTTTAGAAGCCATCTTAATATATGAAGAAAAGCGGGCCATCAATAGTCAAGCGTTAAGCTGGAATCGAACATTAAAGTTGTTTTAAAATTTCACTCACCGGATTGGCTCGTTTCCTTTAACGTTGCGCTCAAGCCAGGCGGAATAAATATCCCCTAAAAACTGTTTTCTTTTCATTTAGTCTGATTCTGACTCTACACATTTCATCGACAAAGCAAAGGAGGAAAGAATACATAAAGACGCTCCGAAGATGATCGAATAAGATCGAAAGCTCAGTAGTTTAGTTTGTTTTTTACCAACCCCATTCATTCAAAAGAGAGATGAATACAGGGCTAGTGATCTACCATCTACAAGATGGAATAGAAAAGACAGTTAAAAGAATAGAAATTTGCCAAAGAAAATTGATTAAGGCGAAATATACCATGGTCTTCAATAAAATTTGCATATATATATATATATATATATATGCGGTTAAAAGGCTATTTTTGACAAACCCAGCTTTCCTCAAAGCCCCCAGGAGGAGCTCTTCTCACATACACGAGAAAGTAACACTTAAAATAGGCGTTCTCTCAGATAGCCAAAAAACTATCTTTCGATTTTGGCTATATATATATATATATATATATATATATATATATATATATATATATATATATATATATAAGGTACTTTAGGCATCATCTTTGCTGCCTACCTATAATGTAGGGACCATGCCTGCATACAATATTCAAGATGTGGCTGAACATACGAGTTATATCGTTTGAGGATAACCTCCTTACTTTTGTGACTGACATTTATATTAATGAAGCCCAACAGTCTGTTTGCTTTATTTTTTGCCTCAATACACTGCTTAGAAAATCTGTGACCTATCTATAACTATTCCTAACTCATTCTCATTCTCTACTGACCTCCGCCAATGCCCATCCACTTCATAGCTAAATTCTCTATTTTCTCTCTTTCCATATGTATAACTTTTCAATTTTGAAAGTTAAGATTCATCTGCTATTTATGTGCTCGGGATACTAATTTATTTAAATCATTCTATACTTTAAAGTTCTCTGAAGTTATTTTACCGGGGCTGCCAATTTTGTGCCATCAACAAAAATAGACACCTTTCTATTAGCTGCCTCTCCAACATCATTAATATATATTACAACTAGTAATGCGACTAGAGCTGATCCCTGAGCTACCCCAATAATAATGTCCCTCCACTGTGACTTTACTCTATTTAGTACGACCTTCTTCTTCCTACCCTTTAGTCATTCAGTTATCCAACTTAAAACACACACAGATATCCCAAGCTTTTTTAATTTGTAAACTAGTTTCTATGTGGAAATTTGTCAAAAGAATGGCTAAAATCCAAGTAAATTACGTCTATATTCTCCCCTTATCTAATTGTTTTGTTACAAAATCTAGAAAATCTAGTAAATTTATTAGACATGATCTACCTGTTCTAAACCCATGCCGAGCCTCATTGTTTAACCCTCCACACTCTAATTTTCCCCAAATCCCTTTTTGAACTATTTTCGCTAAATTTTACATACTATAGGACTTAAGCTTAATGATCTAAAGTTATTTTGATCCTCATTACTTTTCTTCTTGAAAATATGCACTATATTCGCTCTTTTTCAGTCATCAGGTATTTTTCCAAACTTTGGTGATTTAATATATATCTTCTCAAGAGTTACTGCAATACTTTCCACTTCTTTAACTATCTTAGAATGGATGTCATCTGGTTGCCCTTTCTATAATAATGGTAGTCAATACTTCGTTCTCTGACCCTGCAATATCCTATATTAAACTGTTTAGTTTCTCTTCTGCAAATGCTGAAGTAAAACGGTCATAGAGTACTCAAATATTTTGTGATCAGTTTATCGCACAATCCCTTCATATTTAATAGGTCCTAATTTATTTTTATTAGTTTGTTATTTATTTTGAATAATTAAAGATTTTTCTTGTATCTTTGTTCTATTTTTAGCTAATTTAATTGCTGATACCCTTTTAATTTTCTTTACAATCCTATTTAGTTAATTCCTAGTCAATCTATACTCATTTAAATTATCAACAGTATTTTCTACCTGAAATTTTTTATATGCCTTTTTCTTCTGAGAAATCTTTATAACTATCTCCTGATTCCACTATAATGGTTTCCTACCTTTTTCCTAATGGTCCTCATTGGGATACATTGCTCTTGGACCAAATTTAATAATGCTTAAAAGTATTCTACATCCCATAAGCATGATTGCCTTTGACTTCTACATCCAAATTCACAAGATTTATCAAGTTTTGATGTATTAAGTTTCTATTTTAAAATTATCCCTCTGATGATCATTATTTCCTAATGTTTTCACAACTGTCATTTTTTTAACCAAATAATCATTGTTTGGAAATATTAGATCTAACATATTGGCACCCATCGTTGGCTTATCAACGAATTGACTCAAAAACTATCCTCAAAACATTCTATAAACTTACAACTTGCTCTATCTCTTCCTGTCATATTTCCCCAGTCCAGAGAGTTTAAATTAAAGTATCCAATAATAACTGCACCCCCTCACATCCTTTACTAATTTCCCTTAACATTAATTCATCAGTACCCCCAGTCTGTTTTTGTGGTCTATAAAAGACCTCCAAATGTACCAGCCTACTTTTACTGATCCTAACATCTATCCACAATGACTGTGGGGCACACACAAAGCACTGTACACAAAAACTAGTTTTGTTCGCAATTAAGAGTATCTGCTCCTACATGCGAACAGTGTTTAAAGTTAATCAAGAAAATAAATGATACAAAGAACCTCAGACTCTCTGAGTACTTTAAAGTTTATATATTTGCGTTCAAAAATATAATTGTGTTCACAAACCTTTAAGTAAGTATATCTCTTTCGGGAATTAGTCTAGGAAATGGACGGAGGTCGTTAAAGGACTAGATCCTCACAAAGTGAGTGGTGCATCCTCCAAAGATAATATTCCCAACAGGGGCGGATATAGGTATGGGTAATACAATCAGCCACCCAGGGCGTCATCTTTGCCAGGGGCTGCATGGCTACCCAGGGGGAAAAATGCGAGCACCCAATACCGAGCGCGATCGGCTCTTGTATGTTTTATTCTATTCTTAAAATGATGTTGTGAAATTTAGCACAATGAATTACTATTTTATTTATATTTGCACCCTTTTTTACCCTTGTTACTTTATGTTTTTATTTAGGGTCGTTACGGTATATAGTTTGTGTACGTATTTAGTATTTATAAATATATTTTTGTTGTTATACGTATAGACAATGATACTTATTTATGTTATTGTTCCAAATAGATGAATAAAAGTAATAATAAAAATAATAGTTGCTCCCGACTGTGTTTTGTGGGGAGAACAAAAAAAAAGTTAAAATTTTAAACCATTTTCTTCCAAGATATATTTAGATTGAATTACATAAATTATATGTAAAACAACTCTACAATAGTCTTTCTTACATAACTGATAATTACTTTTATCTGACCAGATTACTTTAGACCGTTGTAAATGTGCCCAATTTTGTGATCTTTGGCCCACTAAAGACGTTTTTTTTTATTGATCTCATCCATGGCTTCTTTCTCGCCTTGCATCATTATTTAAGCCCTTGATCTTTGTTTCTCTTTCTTATTATTTTAGACGAGATTTGTGAACTTAAATCTTCATTAAGCTCCCCAGGAAGTTCAGAACAAGTTATTCTAGGATTCTATAGTCAAGCCCGAATGATAGATCTGTCCTTTCGAGGTGCTATAAGACGTTTTCCACAAGTTCCCTTCCGTGATACAAAGCACTGAGTCTCTTGATGTCGTTTTATTCTTGTTTGGGCAGCTTATCTTGAAGGTTCTTTCGCAATTTTAGTTGTAATAACTCTTGGCTATTGATAAGATGGATTTGTGCTCTCTGTGCTTGTATAAGTTCTTTAGTTTGTCATATTACTTATTTAGAACGATACTGAATACACAATAGTTATAAACTTTAGCTGAAACATAAGATATATTGGTTAAATTCCGACCTTTAGAAAACATACCATTTTATTAATTACAGACTATTTAGTACAATGCTAAGTAATTCAAACATAATAAAAAATATTCAAACATATTAGTAGAAGCCTCACTATTACCATATATATACGGGGGTTGGATAAAATAATTAGAACACATGTTAAATTCAATGAATATTAATTTAATACTGAGTTGGTCCTCCTTTTGCTTTTCAGAACAGCGTAGATGCGTCTTGGAATTGATTCATACAAATTGCTAACTTCATTGAGAGGAATCTTGAGCAATTCTTTGTTGTAATACCTGCTCTAGATGTTTCAGACATGGCCGTGGAGGGTAACGACTTGTCACTCCAAGATGCACTACAAATGCTCAATAATATTAAGATCACATGAGCGGTGTGTATTGGTTCATTGTCATCTTGGAAAAAGCACTCACCATCGGGGAATAATGTCTGGATCATTGGATGGACTTGATCTTCCAAAATATTCAGATATTCGTTGCTGTTGATCCTACCATGCAGGGCAATGATTGGACCAAGAGAATTCCAAGATATCACTGACCCTACTCCGTGCTTCACTGTAGGAAGAATGTAGTCAGGATTAAAAGCTTCTCCGGGCTGCCTCCACACATAAACTCGTCCTGCAGTGGGGAAAAGAGAAAAATTGGACTTGTCAGAGAATATTACTTGCTTCCATTGATCTGTCGACTAACCCTTGTGATCTCTACACCAGTTCAGCCTTTTCTGAATGTTTTGATGACAAACCAGAGGTTTCGTGATGGCGGCTTTTCCATGATATCCGACTTTATTAAGCTAAAGGCGAACAGTTTTGGTCGAAACTGGGCCAATGAGATGTTGATTCAACTTTGCAGTCACTTTAGAGGCAGTTGTCTGGGGATTTTTTCATCACAATGCGTTCAACACTCGTTGGTCTCTTTCAGCGAGCTTCGAAGTCCTGCCGGAATTACTTCTCCTGCTGGAGGTTGTGCCCTGCTTCTTGAATTCTGTCATTGTCCTTGATATGGTAGCTCTCGAAAAACCAATGAGTTTAGCTGTTCTGGTGACGGAAGCTACTGAAATTCGAGCTCTCACAATTGAACCCTTGTTCGAACTCAGTGAGGTCACTCATCTTAGCATCTATACCACGATCTGAAAAAGAATTAAAAATAAGGATTAAAGTTGATAAATAAAACTATCTACAATAAAAACAAAACGTTCACAATGAAATTTAGATGGATATTCGTAATATAATGGCTCATTGAAATATTGGTGTTAGATTTCTACATTTGAGCGCCCTTCGAATGATGCTAAGCCAGCTTCTATCGGTATTCGAACCTATGACCTCATGCACCCGAAGCGTCGGCATTAACTACTCAGCCACGGCGGATTAAAAGGAACTCTGTTAAGAACTATAGGAAAGAAATACCAACAAATTAATGGCCAGAGTGAAAATCCAACTACTTCCCCTTCTGGGGTCGATAATCATAATCCATCTAGACAGGTCCATAGATTTTTACCCCTTCTAGGAACATAGGAGTAGCGCAAAATAATTTGTGAGGTGTAACTTTGTGACGGTCTCTCATCGGGATCGTTTTGGCTATTAAAAACTTCTCGCTTTACAATTATTGATATATATATATATATATATATATATATATATATATATATATATATATATATATATATATATATATATAGAATATGGCTGGGAAATACGAGTTTGCTCAAAGATGGCGCTCTCAACTCTGTCCCACATATAGTAATCCATGGGATTACAATCGTGGCATCTAAGGGACCAGAAAATGGGGCTGGTGAAGAGAGAAATTCTCCGACAACCAGTTCTGACTCTCTGCCGAGGTATGGCCTTCCAGCTGCAACCCTCCACAAAGCCGCCTCAATTGATCCTAAGAACCTGCTCAAAGATTTGGGGCAGCATGGCGTCGCCCTCACTGGAGACACACACAAAAAGATCATTACAGTTAGTGAGGAGCTTCGTCTTCATGATACATGGAACGTCGCATGGATTGTAGGTAAGCCATATGTTGTTCTGGGTGTTGCGCAACTGCTAATGGGAGAAGTTTCCTCAGTTTAAGAAGAACCAGGTCGTCTCCTGCTCAACAGGATGTTTCAGCTTGTTCAGGAGCTTCTTTACCTTCGTCAACTGTTTTTCCTTGGCTTTAGTTGTCAGAATTTGTCACCTGCGTCTCTTGTACGAGTGGGAGCGAAGATTCTCATTAACGGACAGCTTCATGGTGGCGACACCAAGATCCATCTCTCTCGTCAAAGCCCAGATTTACTTGTTCGGGTCTACCATCCCCTTGTCTTAAGTTGTGGATGAAGTCCGGTGTGCAGACGCAGTCAGAACGTGTGCTGTGTCCCGTTCAGCTGGCCACTTCTTCTTAGTCTTCTTTGCAGATGCCCATCTCACCTCTTGCAGCCTTTAGATTATTCAAAGAGCATGAGTAGCAGTCACGATGTCGGTATGTTGATACCCGACCCGAATCCTCATGTGCAGGTAACATTTTACAATATTGAGACGTCTTTCAGTCATCAATGTCAGCAAACTTTTTCTCACCTAAATCTTTTCTCCATATACTCTCCAACGCCCTTGACTTATCCCTGAAAAAAGAAGATTTAAATAATGGTCAAACTTCTAGTTTGTTCAACCATACAAATAAGTGTAATAACCAAAATGATTTTTAATAATGCCAAACTAGTATATAAGTCTGATAATTATTACAAAATGCATATAATTGAGTCAATGAAAATTTTTAAAAATTCAAATTCCAATATGTCTGAGGGCTTATTTAAATTTAACAAAGTTATTCAAAATTCTCTCGGCCCAAAACTTGCTTCTAAAATCGTCAAAATAAGAGAACTATTTTCCTTTATTAAAATACCAGGCAATGGCTTCACCACTTTCCCCTACAGGGGAGCTTGCGCTTTGCTACTAAAATTAAAATTTAAAATCTAAAAAAAAGCAGTCATGGTTAAATTTTTATAAATTTTCTGAACTTCGCCAATTATAATAACTTTAAAAAGGAACTGAAAACTAAATTTCTCCCCTTTCAAAATATCACGTTGCTAAATTTCGTTATAGAAGAAGATATATAAAAATAAATTTTATGATAAAAAAACCCATAAGTCATAACCAAACTAAGATGAAATTATTATTCAAATACTTAAAAAATCCCCTTCTTAAATTATAGAGTTAGTGATGATGATTTTCCAAAATATGATGATAAGGTAAATGAAATTTCCATGGTACATAAAGGAATGCATTTAATATATTTTATGAAGATTTAATATGGTACAATTGAAAATTGAAGAAATTATAATAAATAAACTAACAAGATAAAAAAAAATAGACACGTGCAAAATAGGGGAACGACTTTTTCAGGAACATTCTAGAGTTTTCTTGAAATCATCTGGCAACACTTTGCTCAGTAGATAAGAACTGTACAACCAACATTGTTGTCGTACTCACTCTGCAGAGATGCTACAACACGTGAAAATGACTCATGAGCTTCGCCAGAAATTTGTTCGTTGAAGACTTCGGGGAGTACTCTTTCTGCGATTTTAAGAGAGGTCTGAAGGTCCAAGAGTGTGATTTCACGCGTTCTGAACTTATATAATGAAAACAAAACTTATAAATCTCCTGCTAAAGTCGTTTAACCCCGCATAACCATGGGCTGAGAAGACAAAGCTCTTTTCCATGAAGGATCCCTTCGAGACTGCAGCAGGAATTTCTCGAAAAATTAAGACCAATAGTGGCATAGAAGTAAGCCGTTTCACACTGTCCGTCTCTTCAATGCATCTGGTTTAAAAGCTCGTTCTCCAGCAATCAAACC
The DNA here is from genome assembly GCA_963969495.1 of Ceratothoa steindachneri. Classification (NCBI taxonomy): domain Eukaryota; kingdom Metazoa; phylum Arthropoda; class Malacostraca; order Isopoda; family Cymothoidae; genus Ceratothoa; species Ceratothoa steindachneri. The sequence goes on from OZ018323.1 coordinate 177,976,792, forward strand.
AATCACCAGTAAGAAGAACCATATTGTAAGACTCGAATATGTTGAAGGTCATGTTGTTTGGAGTGATGAAGATTGGGAGAGAATTCATTTCAACCACGAAAGTAAATTTAATTTAGTTAGATCTGATGGCAGACGCTTTGTTAGATGCGTTGAAGGTGACAAACTTAAACCTAAGTGTACTACAAAGTCTGTCAAACATGTAGCAGACAGCGCCATGGTATAGGAGATGTTTTCGTCTGAAGGAGTTGGTCCAGTAGTGCAAATAATTGGAACAGTAAATGTGAATGTGTACCTAAACCTCGTACAACAACATGTTATACCTTTACTCCGAGCATTTCTGAACCAGCCAGCAGTATTTATGCAGGACAACGTGCCATGTCATCAGAGGTGGGCACTAAATGCATTTAAAGTATTTAAATACTAAATATTAAATACATGAGAAAAATGTATTTAGATACTAAATAAATTTTGAAAATGTATTTAGTATTTAAATATTAAATACATTAAATGTATTTAGCTACATTTTTAAATACATTTAAAATACATGATATATAATGACAATCGATAAGGACCATTGATATCACAACAAAAAAATAGCCATTAAAATTAAATTGTATATTATAATTACTAATGTATTATTTGATGACAATTGGACTTAGGTACTACAAAATAAATAGAAAGTTCCATGGAATGAAATTATAGTTAGCTATTTATATCAGCATTAAATTTAAGTAATATCAGTTGCTGGAATGTTTCGTCAGATAAAGAATTCAGTTTTGGAGATAAGGTCAATCCTCCTAAAGAGAAGAGCCGTTCCACAGGAGCTGACGACGGAAGGGTGGTGTGGTATTTAATAATTAACCTTTTTGTTTGGCTATCTATCTAAACTTTGAAGTGATTTATTTGAATCCGGAAGGTAACTAAACAATTCTAAATCTGCGGTTGATCGTATTTGAGTGGGTTTCGTAAATCAAAAATAATCGTCACTGTCCGTCCGATACAGCACTGGATGATTCATCTTCGGGTTCCTCTGCTAAATTCTCAATCACTTGAATCATAATATTTTTAACAGAGTCTTGGTAGCTTGAACTGTCCCATGAAATACTGATATCTAACCAGCGGACTTTAAAGAATGGATGGCTTGTTGATGCAATACTGGTATCTGTAACGCTAGCTTCATTTGCCAAGGTCAGATAAGATTGACAGCGCTTTCCAAAGCCCTTAGTGACTGCACTTAGAAGAAGTTGGCAAAATTTCAGAGAACGTGACTGAAGGCTCTTCAGATTTTTCTCCACAGTGAGCAATTCTCCATAAAAACAGTTTTGTTCTTTATGTAGACAATCAATTGCCACTGCAATAGTAGCCAAAACTGAGACATACTTCCCAAGAAATTCAATTTAGTGACTTCTGAACACTGGAAATTCAAGGGAGGTCATGAGTTGATGTAATTTGTCCTTGTGTTTTAAAAGTAATGACAATGCATCAAACAGAGAGTTCCACCTTGAAATGCAAGGTACCTTTAACGAGCAGTTGGTAACAGCTTTGATAATCTCTGCTGATTTTGGACGACCGCTTTTGTTCCATAATGCGAGCATTTCCCCATTGCAGCATGATTGATATTTGCAAAATAATATATTTTCAGTGCCTATTTTGCATCAGGTGTGGTGAAGAGACTGAGTGTGTGTGAAACACAGTGCATATGCTTAGGTAGGCTGAAGCTGAATGGGTCAGACGAAAGGTCTTCTTCCTGATCTAAGGCACTTCTCATTAAGAAACTATCCTCCAGCTCGTGCTCACCCTGATCTTATTCACCTACCTGGATTCCATCTTCTGAATCTGTGGACACATTTGTAGCAGTGACTGCAAATCCTTAAACACTTTAAAAAAAATTAGAGCCGTCATCGGTGACGGTGCTCGTTTTTTCTGCAGGGAGATATCGTATTCATTGATGATATTCTCCATATGTTCAGCAATCTTGATGTAGTTATGTTCTCCTTTGAAGCGAAAGCATGCCAATAATCCACTGTGACGGACAAGAGCAGCTTGATCAGGATGAAAAAAATGAAATAACACTCCAATGTTTATCTCATAAATGTTTGCAAAAATTTTACATATTAATATAATCGAGATAATTTCCACTAACAGATTGATCTGCTTTCAGCCAAGAGCTGATAACTCCCTAACTGTAAAGACATTTTCAATTTCATATTTCATAAAGAGCAAAATCTTAACGTACTCAATGAACTGTAACGTCCTAAAAACTACGGTGACGAGTTGACCAAACATCTGCAGTAAGACATAAGTAAGAGATGCTGTCTAGTTTATTCTTCAGTAGAGCTCTTGTCACTTTCTCTTCTTCTATAAGATTTCGGCCTAGCGTCCGCCTTGAAATGACGTCAACTGAAGAATTTAAACCTGCGGTAGTGGAATGTGTGATTATTGTGAGCGAAATTGATTTTTACAGTGAAATGAGAATATATGGTATCCATATAAAATTTTATATATAAAATGTAGCTATATGAATATCCTATAGCATAGATAACGAATACTTGATTGGTAGCTCAAAATCGGGCGATTCCATAGTCGGGCTAGCCAGGGAAAAACAAAAATTGTTCTCATTTCTTTATTTTTAAAGATATTCACCCAAATTTGGCATGAAGCACTCTGGGACCGATGTACTTCGAGCTGTGAATTCAAAATTTTATTCGACGAACAGATTCATCGTGACGAACGAAAGTGTGACTTATTTAATGAAAAATAAAAACCTTATATTTTTAACCGATGTTGGTTATATTCAATTCAATTTTATTTAATAAGGCTGTGTACAATGGGATTCTTAGATACTACAGGGTGTCTACTAATATTAAATTTTAAAATTCCATAGGTTTTCCAGGTCTTTTCCAGGTACTTACAAAAAATTAAATGGCAAAATTTCTAATTTAAAGTGTAATGAAAAATGAGTATATTACATTTAACTACAAACATATTTGAAGGTATATTCTAATAAATGAAATAAAGTAGGTAGCATCAATTAAAGAAAAAAAGAAGAAATCCCTCCAGGGCTCACACCTGATTAATCTAGCAAACAATTCTATTTCCATTAGGTATCATTTAGCTCGACCCCCGCATTTGATTTCATTACTTTATAAATCTTTTTCATAGCCCATGGGTGAGTACCGACTATATTATTCTGAAATAGGTATAATAAATTAATAGCCAGTAAGAATCTAAAGTGTGGACACCCTGTACTAGTAACCTATTTCATGGTTAACACTATATTATGATTGTTCATTAATATTTCACAGAGTATTTTAACTTTAACAGGGTATACGGACCTTTCCGCAGGTACCCGGCTTTCTCACTTTTAACTCTATTGCTCCTGCTGGAAGTTCCTCTCATGGGAGGGGTGTCAATCATGGTATCTTCATCCCACCATGTTTCTCCCATCCCTCTACATACTACCCTCCAAGCTGTTGTCGTGAGGGTTTTTCTTATTAAGCTTTTTACCGTTTGCTCTATTTACGAGTACCTACCCCCTTGTTTATCATTGTCAAGACCCGACCTTTTAGAACTTATAGACCAGTTGTTCTCCCCATTCTTATTACTAGATTTTAACGCCCGTCTCCCATACTGGGGTGACATCACTCGAAATGCCAAATGCAGTGTTTTAGAGTCTCTTTTATTATCTGACTTTCTTTGTGTCTTAAATACTGGCGATTTTACCTCTTATCATGTCCAGACGGACATGAGAGCTCTCGGGGCATTGGAATCTCCGCATTCCTTGGTTCACGATATTCGTGACGTCACAGATTTGGCGGGGCGGATGTCGAGATTATCTTATGTCTGGTTTCCGGAAATCTAGGAATTGTGGGGTAATGAGCGCGCCGATGGGGGCGCAAGGACTGGGTGACCAGACCAGCGTTTCGCTCTTTCTCACACCTATTACATGGCAGGAATACCGACAACTCTTCGTAATGCTTGGCAAAAAAATGGGAGACGGTCGAGGCGAACTTAAAGTTGAGTGCCCTTGGCGCCGCGACTGTTACCAAGGACCTACCCCCCAATGCGGCGACGGCTTCAGGTTGCTTTCTGTCGTCTCCGAATTTGACACACTCTCAGTACGCACCACCATTTGATGAGGCGCTCGTCTGCACCCAGTGTCGGATTTAGACTTGGTGAGGCCCTAAGCTATATAAAGCCCTGAGGCCCCCTCCCTTTAAATTACGTCAGTTGGTACCAGAAAGTTTGGAAATATACGTCTTTTAATTATATGAAAACATATTACCTTTTAATTTTTATTAATATACATGTAATAATAAAGAACATGTTTGCAAAATCACAAAAATTATATTAGATAATCCTCTAAGTTACAACTTAAATCATTTTCTTTCTTTATTTTCCAAAATCAAAATCATTGATTATGTCGTCAAAAGATATGCTTCGCAACTTATCGCTTTCTATGCACATGATGCTAAGTGCAGCTAATTTTTCTTGAGACATAGTTGCTCCCAGATGTGCAGGTTTGACCGGTATTTTTTTGTCAATGCATAAATAGTATTAAGTACAGTAAAGTACCAGTCGCAAATGGCTATAATTCCATGAATTGCCCATACCTACACCAGGGCATTGATCCTAAATAATACATTACCTGTAATTGAGCTGTGTAGTCCAAAAAATTATAGATGATTAATCGGCAAATTTTAATTTTAAGACAAATAAGACAAAACATTGAGTAAAAGAAATATGAATCTTGAAATTTTTGAGGCCCTACAGATTGTGAGGCCCTAAGCTATAGCTTATTTAGCTTGTACCCAAATCCGGCACTGCCTGCACCTTATTATGAAGACTGTATTGTCCCCGAGACTGTTCGTCACATTCTTGTTGAATCTACGCGCACGTTACCTCTCCCGGTACCGAGACGAGCGGGGTCGCTGCCGCCTGTCCCTTGTACGCGGGACGAGTTCGTGCACACTGACTCGTGGACTTTACGACTTTTACTCCAGTTCATTTGACTGTTTGTTGTGGGTCGCATGTTCCTGCACCGGGGGAAAGGCGGGCTTATCCCCGACGTCGGAGCGCGCTTCCTCCTTGCCTTTTTGGTTTGTTTTTCTTTTATTTTTTTAGCCTTTGTCATTTTATCGTTGTTATTTACATATTGTTATTTGTTTTTTAATATAGCCTAGTAATAGGCTGGGTCGAGTACGGCGACTTATGCCCAAGTAGGCAGTCGCCAGATAGGCTCCTAAAAAAAATACCACTAATCTCCATATTTCTACTAATTTTTCAATATTAGGTTTGTCAAAATTGTTTGACTTTGATTCAAAGAGATCTTGAGGATTGTTTCGACCTCTTCTGGTGTTGACATCTTCATTCTCTGCAGGTGATTGGCAAAATCCCTAAAAAAGATATCAATTTGATGGGGTAATTCGCGTGAAGATGGATGAAGTTGTGAAGTTTTTCTGTTATCTCTTCTATGATGTCGCGCGTTGTATCGATGAAAGAACCGTTTCTTCTATTGATTAATGCTGGCCTTTTTCTTCAAGTGATGTACGCAAACGTTACAACTAAGAATAGTAAACCTCTTTAGTTATAGTCCTATTTGGGTTAAGAAGTTAAAAATAGATTATGCCATCCATATTCCACCAAACGCACAAGTGAATCTTCAGTGGATGAAGCCTCTGTTTCGGCTGTGGTATTGGTTTTTCTTCAGGACTAATCCATTGTCTACAAAGTTTACTAGTATTTTAAAAACCCATTTTTCGTCTCATGTAACAATTCTAATAAATAATTATAAAGGAAAGGAGAAATAACATGCTGATTCTTTGATGCAAGTGTACTGTACTGTACGTTTGACAGCGTGCGAAATCCATTGCTCCAACCGTGAAGCCTATCTCCTTTAAATGACGATTTGGGTAGGCGAGTTGAATGTAGGTTTTCAGCCAATTGTTCGATGGTTATCACAATCGGATTGTTTTTCTACTGTAATTTTTTAAAGATCTTATCAAATTCGACTGGTCGTCCTGAACAAGGCTCATTTTTGTGACTACCGTTTCCTGAGCGAAAATTTTGAACCATCTTTGCCACTGGCTCACACGAATTGTTCCTTTACCATATACTTGAGATAAAATTTATGCTGTTAACTTAACATTGGTGTTTCTTTTTCAACCCACAAAGCATAACGTCACGAATAAGCTCTTTTGACACTTCTAAAATATTCATCATTTAACGATAAGGCACATTAAATTAACAATACTAATATCAAATTAATAGCCCAGAAAAAAAACGAATAAGGGCTTACCATATTTCCAGAACGCAAAACCGGGAGACTCTCTAAATATATATATATATATATATATATATATATATATATATATATATATATATATATATCTATATATATATATATATATATATATATATATATATATATATATATATATATATATATATATATATATATATATATATATTAACACCATTTTATGAATATTTTTAGATTCTATTTCAGGATAGATACTAATACAATATCGATAGATATTAATAAAAATAAAATATAATACACTTATTGTAAAACAAGGTCTGCTGACCAAAAAGTCGCGTGCTCTCTCTTATTCTGATTTATGACCCTACGACCTTCAAAAATTCCAATAATTCCCGGAATAACCTTGGGATAACCTTGGCAATTCTATCAGTCGAAAGAGAATTTAAAACAACATAAGGGTTTCAAATTTCGCTAGAATCAGCCGAATAGTTATGATGTTATTGCCAAAACAAAATAATTCCCGGACTAACATTGAGAGGACTTTGGTAATTATATTATTCAGAGGAGAATGTAAAACAACATAAGAGTTTCAAATTTCGCTAGAATCGGCCGAATAGTTACAATGTTATTACAAAAACAAAACAAAGCAAAACGGGGACCGACCGAGCGATATAGTGAGATCTAGAGTCACCCGCGACTAGACTCAGACTAGACTCAAACGCGACTAAAAATGCCAGTCATGTTTTTGAAAGCGCTCGTATTTCTCGCTGCAGTGAATCTTTGTCAGCATTTGATTGTTATTTTTCAAAAGAATTAACCGCAGTCAGTTCAATATTCAGTTTGTAAAAGAGTAGAGCCTTTACAATTGACTCAACCATCCGGCGACCACACATTATTGACTTCACAACACGGCTGAGGATGGAGAGAGAAATACTCTGAGCCATCAAATGATTAAGCATTCGAACCCATTTTTCCTCGCAAGTGAAGTTTTCAGTTTTTCAAAATTCACACTTTGAAGACCAAAATGCCTTGGCAACCATCATCAATTGATCAAAAAGGTCGTCTTGACTTATTACATTACTTCCGATTGTTTGGTGAATTTTACCAGTCGATGTTTCGATTTCAAGCTAGTCAATATCTGTACTATTTGTCCAAATGAAAGATTCATCGTCGCCAAAGCTATTGCCTCACAGTTCAATGTAAGCAAGGCACGATCATAAAAAATCGCAAATTCTTGCATGACTGTAGCAGCATTGAAACGTCCATATAATTTGTTGTCTCCTTGAGGTAGAAATGTATTATCTCACCTTTCTTCTAAATTTGTTTTGAATCTTTTTGAATCTTTAGGAAACTGACAGGTACTTGCTTTGGTTTTATCTATAGACAAGATAGTTTTTTTAAACAGATTTAGCTACCACAAATACATTACCCCACAGTCATCCTCACTAATTTTCTTTTTTATCATCATGGAACAGTGTTCCTTAGAGGAAAATTAAGACTTCAGCCCTTCAAAATTTGTAAAAGTCTTTTAATAGTCAAAAGTAATTAAAGAAATCTGATATTGCCATGTTGTAGAACCCTCTCTTACTCCAGATTGAGAAACTCACAGAACTGTTTTAGCTGAGTAACACACATAGCATAAATATGAAAATATTTGCAAATTTTCACCACAAGAGATTATCCTTTAATATGTAGTACATCGATAGCAGTTTGAAGACAGTTGTGAGCAATATGAGCAACACAACCAATACCTACACTATTTATTCTATTTTTTTCTTTATCCAGCTGTAAACATTATTTACACCTTTCCGCTTTACACCTGCACAATTTGTGTTCCAGTTATTGCCACAAAATCCAACATCTTGTTTTGATAACGTATGGTCTTTAATAACTGACAACAAAGAGTCTGTCAATATTACGAATGTTTCACCTGAAACCGATTGAAAGTCTAAAAGTTAAACTTTAACACCTTCCTCTGGTGCAAAATATCGGACAACTAAAACAATAATTATATTTTCTATTAGAAGCATCAATAGTTATGTTCACAAAATTTGACTTATTAAAATCTTCATATGGTTCTTGAATTGGCATTGGTGCCATTACATTTAGAATGACTTAGTTTGGGCAAGACTAAACTTTTGTTTAAAGAGCTTAGAGATCAGTTTAGATAAACAATTAGCCGTTTTGAAGCTTAAATCATGAACAGCGTTATGGAAAGCAAATGTTGCATCTTTGGTATCTATTACCGTTCTTTGTCAAGCGGATCAACACTTCAATGTAGAAAAACTAGCAGATGATACCAAACTAGCTTTGTATTTTGAAGATTTCTCATGACCATTAATATCGGAACGACCGGCATGAGCAAGTGGAGATTCAGATTCAGATGTCCAATTTTCGCACTTAACTCAAAAAAAATATATATATATATATATATATATATATATATATATATATATATATATATATATATATATATATATATATATATATTTTCTGAAGCTCAACAAAAATACCAAAAATTGATCTATTTCAAAGGAAAACTGATTAATTTACCGTATTTCACTCTCGAACATCTCTCACTTTTACTTTAGCATAAGCTAAAATAATCTTCAATGTCTGTATTGAAAAATCAGAGTTGCCATATACTATTTAACTTTTTACCTCTCGAACAAAATGTACGGAGGAATCAGTTTTAAGAGTATAAACTCTATACTCCTATTCTGGAATTATTAGAACATAAATCGGTATAGTTAGTTTAAGTATTACTTTATAAGTTTATATTTATAAAGTTAATATTTTCCTGGACAAAATTATAAAACGGCCGGGACCGTTGTTTTAAACCGGGATTGTCCCGGTCAAATCGGGACGTATGGTAAACCTACAAATAAAGAATGTCGAAATAATAGGATTGGGTTAGCCAAAGAGATACAAGCACCTAGGCTTCAAATTCAATAGACTAGGCTAGTATAAATCAAACTTGCTTTCGCTTAATTCTAGTCATAAAACAATGATAAACATGATAAAATGCCACATTACATATGGGATGACCTCATATATAATATAGTAGTGGAAATTCAAGTTTTTAAATTAATAGGAGTTTCAGCGTCTTGCATTTCTCCTGAAGATAAATTTATAAATCAATTATAAACACTTGATGACCACAAGAAAAGATGACCATTTGGAACATTAACTGATTAATGATAAGCACTATACACGACCACTAGTAAAGATAAACAATTACAACATTGATCAGTAAAGATAAGTACTCCACACAACAACAAATGCGGATGAACTCGTAAATAGAAACTCTCCCGAAGACCACTAGTAAGGATAAGAAATTCTAGCATTGCCCAAAGAGCACTAGTAAAAGTGAAAGCTGCCAAAATAGGCTGCAAATAAAGATAAGCATTCGCAACAATGACCAAGTAAATATAAGTCTCCCACGAGGCCCACTAGTAAAGAAAAAACACTTCTAAAATTGGCGTAGTGAAGAGAAGCACTATCAAAGTCCACGGGCACTGATGGGCAATTCCAACATTGATTAAGTGAAGATAAAACCCACAAGGGATATCCCCTACCCCCAATATTAAAAAAATAAGCACTCTCTGCATTGACCAACTAAAGATAAGATCTCTAGACAAACACTATAATGGATGAGCACTTTCAATAATGATCAAGTAAAGATAAGCACTAATGACACCCACTAGTAAATATGAACACTTCCAATATTGACCAAGCAATTATAAATATCCAGGATGACTACTATCAAAGAAGAGCACTTTAAACATCGAGCAATTAAGATCAACCCTCCCGAAGACCACTAATGAAGACGAGCACTTCCAACAATGACCATGTAAAGATAAGTAGTCTAGACAACCGCAAAGGTTAGCATTTCCAACATTGACAAAAGTTCAGATAAACCATACTGGCCACCACTAGTAGAGATGAGCACTTCCAACAGTGACCAAGTTAAGATAGGCCATCCCAACTACTACTAGTAAAGTTGAGACCTTGCAACACTAAACTAAAAGATAAGTACTCTCGATAACCACTAATGAAGAGGATTATTTATAACATTAAATAAGTAAAGATAAGCACTCCAGAAGACCACTGTTAAAACGAATACTTAGAACATTGGACAAGGGTAGATAACCACCCAAAGGAAGCACTAGTAAATATGAACCTAACCAGAATTGACCAAGTCAATATAAACACTTCTGACGACTACTGGCAGATAGCAACACTTCATTGATCAGGTAAAGAAAAGAAATCCTGACAAACCCCCTAGTAAATATTGACCAAACAAAGATAAACACACCAACGACTACTATTATAAATGACACTCACCACATTGACCAAATAAATAAAATTACTCTCTATGAACAATAACTAAGGTCAACAATTCCGACTTTGACCAAGTAAAGATAAGCACTGTTAATGGCCACTAGCAAAGAAGAGCACTTCTAATAGTGATCAAGTGGAGATAAGCACTGTTAATGGCCACTAGCAAAGAAGAGCACTCCTAATAGTGATCAAGTAAAGATAAGCACTGTTAATATCCACTAGCAAAGAGGAGCACTCCTAATAGTGATCAAGTAAAGATAAGCACTGTTAATGGCCACTAGCAAAAAGGAACACTCCTAATAGTGATCAAGTAAAGATAAGCACTCCAAAGAACACAAGTAAGGGCGGGCAGCATTTCTGAGTTGACCTTCGAGGATTGCGTGCCCTCCAGGCCTCAATGTCCAGGAGGCATCTGAACTAATGGTAAAAGCTAAGGAGATTTATCAAGGGTTGCGCTCTCTCAAGGTCCAGAACGTAAGTAGTCTCCTCCTTAGACTCCTCGGGCTATATCGCCGTAAGGGGCGCGGCGATTTGCCTTCCTGGCCGCCGTGCTGACGGGACTCAGCGCCTCGTCCGGCTACAACTTAGCCTCTTCTTCTTTTCTTACCTTTGTCTCTGTATAGGTCGACGGATGCGCCCACTGGGCGGCATCGTCTGCAGGACCGTGCCTTAGAGGAGGTTTGGTTGCCCGGGTCGTCATTTTGTTTCTGGGAGGTTTTAGCACCGCGGCCCAGAGAATCTCCGTTATGCGGCTCCGCTGTTTTTAAAACGACAGTGGGAGTTGGGGGGGGGGGTTACCCCGTCTGGGCTGTATGGGCGCTCTTTGGACTCACGATGACGATTTGGTGCATGCCCTCGGCTCCAGGAGCAGCCCAAAGTAAAATATATACTTATATGGGTAAATTTAACAAACATAACTCCCAGAGACCTGCGGCCTCTGGTTATCGTGCCTTGAAACCTGACGGTAGACGCTTTGATCCTTTTGGGTCAGAAGTCGACCCTGAGTTGAATTAAGACCGATTTATAGTCTTGAAAGTGAACGATAGTCCTCTTAGTAAGGCTGACATCTTCGACGTCTACGAGGATTTCGTTGAGAAGTTGGCGAACCTGCCCAAACGTGGCCACGTAATGATGGCGCATTGATAGTCGAGGCGAAATTAAGCGAGCAGCATCAGCGGATTAAGACCCTACAGTCTTTAGCTTCTGTAGACATGTCCTTTGCTTCTCACCTGACATTTAATACCAGTAAAGGTGTTATCCGATCGGGAGAGTTAATAGATTATGATGTTGACAGGCTAGTATAAAAATGTACCAATCAGAAGGTTGTAAGTGCCCACCGCATTTTCAAGTTTGTGAATGGCGCTAGGTTACCTACCGCCACCATAATCCTGACCTTCAACAGATTGGAACCGCTCAAGTACGTTAACGCTGGTTATCTTAACACCCAAGTTAAACCTTACGTTTAAAACCCACGACGATGTTTCCATTGCCAACGCTTTGGCCATGTAAGCAAGTTTTGTAAACAGGCAAGGTCGTGTGTGAATTGTGGATCGAATTATCACGGGACGCCCTGTTCACAACAGCCGTGCTGCCCTAACTGTGGTGAAGAACACCCTGCAATATCACAGCAATGCACTTTCTTTCTCTATGAGAGAGAGAGAAGTCATTGCTATTAGAAACAAGAACAGGGTCAGTTTTAAAGAGGACAGAAGAAGAGTAAAGGAGATGTATGTCCAACCTGGTGTAAGCTTTTTGTTTTTTAGTTTTAATGAAGTTAGTTTATTCAACAGGGTGGAATTGCAATGGAACCCCAGTTAGGACACTTTTCGCACACATTTTTATGGCTAAATTAAAAAGACAACAACATTATACGTCTCTTCTCTATTATAGATTGCCTCTTCTCCTGGCTTTGAGGTATTCTAAACTCCCCATTTTTTTGCTTATAACTATGGTTTCCAGTCTCGCCCACTTATATATGTATATATATATATATATATATATATATATATATATATATGATGGAAGAACACCTGAACACTTTAATATACGTAACAGCGTAAATGCAAGGGATAATCCACGGGAAATTTAAAGAAAACAAACAATGTTACGAACACTTTCATTTATTTCAACACCTTTACACCTTTACGGCAAGAATAAGACAAGAGTGAGGAGGAAAACATGGAAGAAGCTGTCGTCACAAAAATAAAAGACAATCGTTGACATATTACAAAATAAAAGACTTTTAGGTGTCCCTGGCACTGCTGACACAAATTGTGTAGTTTCTGACACTAAATTGTATGCTATTAGGACCAATTTGCTTTTACTTTGATTTCCTTCCGAAACCAACGAGGGTATTGACTATCCGGAAAGAAGATAGCAAGGAAACAGATTGGATTTTCTACTTTATTAACATACACATTAAATAATTAATTAACCGATATTAAATGAATATGCGAAAGAATATGGTAACAGAAAATATAGAATTATTTACTTTAACGGAAATGACTAACGATGATTAATTTACTTTTATTGCACTGAATATATCGCTTCACTTTAGGCACTGTGAAAACGATGTTATTATAATAATTTTTAACTATGTTTTTCACCCTATGTTAAATTTGGTGATGACGTGATGAGTGAATTAAATGTTCTTTGAGTTCGGTGAATTTATAAGAGAAACTCGTGTGGTAAACCTGCCGGGTAATTGGAGAAAGTAGGCTTCGAAGAGCGTCACTCGTCGTCGAGGAAAGAGTAGCGATTTGTGGCGACGGTGACCTGTGATTCTAGGGGAGCTGGAAAGGCGTTTCCTTATTATCTCCTAAGCGTATGAAGGGATTTTAAGAATTGAATGAATTGCACCCCCCGCAAATTGACAGGAGGCTTTTATTCTCCCCAAATTCGGGGAGTCTGGCGTTTTTCCTTCTAGGAGAGGAATGTGTTCTGGCGGAAACCGGAAAAGAGATAGAAACGCTTTTATCTGGTGAAACACAGATGTGGTTCCCTTCTCTCTCTCTCTCTCTCTCTCTCTCTCTCTCTCTCTCTCTCTCTCTCTCTCTCTCTCTCTCTCTCCTAGTGACAGCCGGAAGCTAGGTCGGGTCTCGCTGGTCGCTTGTGTTTGTCATGTGCGTTTGGTAAAGCCAGATTCTGATGTCACCCAAAGACTCTTGGTAAATTTAATTATTAATTAATGGCAACAGCTATACTCGTATGCATTGCCTTATATATAGAAGGTATTAATAATATAAACGAATATTAGTGATTCGAAAAGTAATGTCGTATTTCTCGAAGATCCATTGAGAACAACCTCAGTTAAAAAGTTCTGAAATGGCAGAAAGATTCCAAATCAGTCCAAGAACATCAATAAATTTCCTGCGCTCTTTTGGATATTATGGATGTACTGCCAGGACGAAGCCCATTTTAATTATGACCAATATTAAGAAGAGGATGGAGTGGACTGAGGAAATGAGCGTTAAGCCTGTGTAATTTTGGTACTGCATAATAATTCTTCTATAACCAATTAAGGTTCGCTCACTTTTCAAAGAGGAGGCAAGGTTGGGTGTTGAGATGAGCCTCGCAACTTCTGAATTAATTAACGGTGAAACATGGTAGCTTTCTGTTATGGTATAGGAAGCAATTTGGAATGCTAAAAGGTCAGAGTTGGTTGTTGGCAATATCAATTCAGTAAAGAAAGTAGTTTATTCCTGGAAGATGGTACTCTCTGCCATGCTGCTAAAAGGGACGAGGGAATGGAAAGATCAAAACGGCACTAAACGACTTCCTTGACCGAGTCAGTGCCCTGTGGAAAATTGGATAGAATATTGGACAAGACTACAAATAAAAGTTCCCCCCAAAAGAACCAAGAACACGATGAAAATTGCTCAAGGACATACGCCAAACATGGTCGGAAGTACCACAAGTTCCAATCTCACAACTTAATCCTTGACAATTCGAGTTGCCTCTAAAAACCGCTAAAGATAATTTCACAAAGCACTAATAAATCTACTTTCATTGTTTAGGTTGCATTTTATTCTTTAAATTTATAAATAAAAGCATTTCGTTAATTTAGTAGGTTATCAAACCCATCGCTCTAGATATACACATGTACGAATAAAACAAAATCAAGGAATTTAATAACAGCGAAGGGTTAAAAAGGAAAAAAACATAGTAACAGTAGTTGAATTTCTTAACAAAGAGAGCTAAAAAACAAGGTCAACCTATCTAAGTCGCGTGCTCTCTATTATGTCAATATTTTTGAAAGAAAAATTAATTAGCAAACGTATTCACAATTAACAAACATATCATCTGACTTTACGACCTTCAAAAACCCATTGAAAAGTGAAATGGTTACCATGCAACGGACCGACGGACCGACATCGTAACTTATAGAATCGAGTGCACGCGACTAATAAAATATTCACTGTACATTTACAAGCATCGTTCATTTGAAATTCTTTCACTAGCATCGTCAAAATTAAAGCATCTAAAATGTAGAGTACGTCTACAATTAATGCTCGAACGCCAGTTGATAGACTCGCAACAAATTCAATAATATTTCTTTGCATATACGAGTAGAATTTTTTTTAAATGGCTACCCAATTTTCCCACCTTTTATGTGTGTTTCGGATAGTAAATGTAAAAATAAAGCGTTAGATGTTTTACGGTTCCCATTCTATATGTTTACGTAATCTTTTGATTACAGGGTTGCCAGTTTTATGGATAATGTTTTACTTACGAGGTGCCAGTTTGACCGATAATGTTTTACTTACAGGGGTACTAGTTTGACCGATAATGTTTTACTACAGGGCTGCCAGTTTGACTGATAATGTTTTACTACAGGGCTGCCAGTTTGACCGATAATGTTTTACTTACAGAGTTGTCAGTTTGACCGTTAATGTTTTAGTTATAGGGTTGGCAGTTTGACCGATAATATATTACTTACAGGGATGTCAGTTTGACCGATAATATTTTACTTACAGGGCTGCCAGTTTGACTGATAATGTTTTACTACAGGGCTGCCAGTTTGACCGATAATGTTTTACTTACAGGGCTGCCAGTTTGACCGATAATGTTTTACTTACAGAGTTGTCAGTTTGACCGTTAATGTTTTAGTTATAGGGTTGGCAGTTTGACCGATAATATATTACTTACAGGGATGTCAGTTTGACCGATAATGTTTTACTTACATGGTTGTCAGTTTGACCGTTAATGTTTAGTTATAGGGTTGGCATTTGACCGATAATATATTACTTACAGGGATGTCAGTTTGATTGATACTGTTTTACTGGGAAGGTTGCCAGTTTGACCGATAATGCTTTACTTACAAGGTTGCCAGTTTGACCGATAATGTTTTACTTACAGGGCTGCCAGTTTGACCGATAATGTTTTACTAACAGGGCTGCCAGTTTGACCGATAATGTTTTACTTACAGGGCTGCCAGTTTGACCGTTAATGTTTTAGTTAGAGGGTTGGCAGTTTGACCAATAATGTATTACTTATAGGGTTTCCAGTTTGATTGATACTGTTTTACTGGGAAGGTCGTCAGTTTGACCGATAATGTTTTACTTACAGAGTTGCCAGTTTGACCAATAATATTTTAGTTATTGGGTTGCCAATTTGACCGATAATGTTTTATTTACAGGGTTGCCAGTTTGACCGATAATGTTTTACTTACAGGGTTGTCAGTTTGACCGTTAATGTTTTAGTTATAGGGTTGGCAGTTTGACCGATAATATATTACTTACAGGGCTGCCAATTTGACCGATAATGTTTTGCTTACATGGTTGTCAGTTTGACTGTTAATGTTTTAGTTATAGGGTTGGCAGTTTGACCGATAATATATTACTTACAGGGATGTCAGTTTGATTGATACTGTTTTACTGGGAAGGTTGCCAATTGACCGATAATGTTTTACTTATAGGGCTGCCAGTTGGCCTGATAATGTTTTACCTACATATTGCCAGTTTGACCGATAATGTTTTGCTTATAGGGTTGCAGTTTGACTGATAATGTTTTATTTACATGGGTGCCAGTTTGGCCGATAATATTTTACCCACAGGGGTGCCAGTTTGACCAATAATGTATTACTTATAGGGTTTCCAGTTGATTGATACTGTTTTACTGGGAAGGTTTTCAGTTTGACTGATAATGTTTTACTTACAGAGTTGCCAGTTTGACCGATAATATTTTAGTTATAGGGTGGCCAATTTGACTGATAATGTTTTACTTACAGGTTTGCCAGTTTGACCGATAATGTTTACTTAGAGGGGTGCCAGTTTGACCGATAATGTTTTACTTACAGGATTGCCAGTCTGACCGATAATGTTTTACTTACCGGTTTGCCAGTTTGACGGATAATGTTTACTTAGAGGGGTGCCAGTTGGACCGATAATGTTTTACTTACAAGGTTGCAGTCTGACCGATAATGTTTTACTTACAGGTTTGCCAGTTTGACTTACAGGGGTGTCAGTTTGGCCGATAATGTTTTACTCACAGGGGTGTCAGTTTGACCAATAATATTTTATTAGGGGTAAAAGTTTGGGGGCCGATTTAAATCTTGACGCTAATTTTCTTCCGAATACCTAAAATGTTTTCCATTGTTTTTTTAATTGTGACAATCTCATCCTAAAAGTAATTAAGACTGGTACATCTTAAGCTACAGAGGTACATTGGCTGAATACATATATAAGAATTAACTACAGGGTGACTTTTATAGACTTTAAGTTGTAAAGTTTTGTTAAATTGCAGTGTAATTTTCAATCTTCATCATAACTGCGATTATTCGTGATGCAACTACCGAACCGATTTTCGAATCCCATGAAGACATTTCTCAACTTCAGCTCTGTTAATGTTTCAATTGCACAATGACTATACGAACACTCATATACTATAGGACATATGCGTACGTATGTGTTGTAGTAATGGTAGCAAGTTGTGAATAAAAAAATGAAGGGCACAAGTCTTTTGGTAGTGGAGTGAAGTGGAGTGAATCGTGGCTCCCATAAAACTGGTAAGTGGCTTTACCAGCGCCTCGATTGGATTTTTGGGTCGTTTAATTGCTTTCATGGGATAATTGAGCTGAGCGCAGGGGAGGGAAGAGCAGGCGAGTGTTCCCCTCAAGTTCCTCTGAATTCTGCAACCAGCAAATCTGCGTAATTTAGCTATCTCAAAATCCTATTTAGGTTACTTTTAAATATTAGAGCGAGCGGCGTTAGAGGCGAGAATGGCTTGAATAGACCGGTTGTCTGTTATCTAAATTAACTTACAAAAGGTCTTTCATTTAAAAGATTGCATACTAATTCGTCAAGAGGAAGGTGGATACACACACAAGGCGACAAAATACGAACGCACACCTGTATACAGTAATACGCAAACGTGCAGTAGGCTTACAGCAGCGCTGCTTCCCTTACTCTCCTCATTATGAAAACAAAGATTTGAAATGCGTGAGAAGGGCTGCAATGACACTGTAATATTACTTTTGGATCTTTTGGGTTTGGTGCACGTTCTCCGATTTGGGAGGGGCGGAAATTTCATCAATAATGTATTTTTTTTATGCTGTTCTAAATATATATTTCTTTTTTTGAGAAATTATTATTTTTTAAAGTTAGGTTAGGTTAAATAATCATTAAATTAAATTAGTTAAGTTATTAAATTAAAATCAATGTAATTTTATACATGTTTGTAAATTAATGATAATAATCGGGGTTTGTGAAGAATAAGGTGCCCATTTGACTGCTCTTCTTCAAATGGACCAAACTGGGCTTCCTATTCTTTAAATGGATCGATTTAAAAATAACCCGATTTCCTTTCTTCAAACCTATGATAAGGGTATTTCAGTATTAGGTTGGTTGGTTGGAACAACCCCTGGTTTAAGAGTAAAGTGGTTGTTCAATTTGAATCCCCCCCCTCCTACTCCCCACTTGAAAAAATTAATTTGTTTTAGCTTACCTAACTTCGCTTGAAATATCCTAAATTTAGTAGTGAAGAATCAAACCATTACGTATTGAATTTTCTCTTCAAGTGATGAAGGAGAAAGAAATGAAATGTGCTTCGTGTAACTTTGTAATGAACTGGACGAAACGTGCTTCAATTTTGTATAAGTATTTTGAAGTGTCTAAATAAGGAATCTACAAAGTTCAAACATAAAGTTTCAATTAGAAAGAACTTTTTGTGTGTAATTCTAAATTTAGCCTTCAAAAATAGGCTGAAGCAATTTTCCTTGGTGTGATATAATTGTTGAAACTAATGCATCTAATTTATTGAAAGTCTCACAAAAATTATGGTAGATGAGTATAGTTTCTTTCGTGAAATATCTACTAAACACTGCAAATGACACGATTTAACTGAATAGGTCTGATGTCAGAGTACAAGTTGCTTTTCACACAAACCCAAACATCATAGAAGAAGATCTTCCCATTCATATTTTTTTATTTTTTTTAATTGTAGATATATCGACGACACCAGCCCTAGGATACATGTACATTGTCGAGCGCCGAGATATTACAACCCTGTTACCAATAATTGAAAGGGTTGTTAGGCAAGGATCAACTAGTCACTTCCATGAATAGAAAAGCATACCATAAAAATCCGCAAAATAGGGTACGTTCATAAAAATGTGAACCCTTTCGTAGAAAAATAATCAGGCGTCCATACCCAGGATATAAGATTTTACTCGAATAAACATAAGATCAAATTTTTAAAAAATGAATGGATGTAGAAGAGACTTGCTACACTCTTATTTACAGGAATTGAGTAAAATTTATTCCATGCTTTTTGTGATGCAATTGTCTAACAGTTAGCTTGTAATTAAGCTTTAATTTATTATCTTACCTTTTTTAATTTATATCCTTACCTTTTTATCACTATTCTTCAAATGGGAAAAATTGGCACCTTTATTCTTTAAATGGGCAAAATATGGGTGAAATTGGACTGCTATTCTTCAAAAGCTACTAATATTCTTTTTTTCGGAGTTGCGATAATTATGAGTGGTATACGGTGTGAACTCTCAAAAATTTGTGGTCTCGTTTGTAAAGGGAGAAAGATGCGTTCATCTTTTTACGGGCATACGACACCATACCAAAATCTAAGCTATGTTGCTGTAAACATTCCTGGTAGATTCGCTCAGTAGCACTGCTCCAAACGCGCCTGTAATGAGTGGATTTCTGTCAGGAAATGAACGTAGTTTGAGCGTAGATTGTTTCCGTTATCCAGCGTAGCTCCGTTTATCTACGCACGGATCTCGGAGATGACTGCAATTGGATTTTGTAAGAGGGGCTGGATATCAATGAATGTAAGGCAGTGGACTACAACAATTACCTGCCGTTGTGAGACAAATCATTCCATGTTAAATTCGTACTTCGTGTGAATTCGTATGGCGTAGAAAATAAAGAAATATAAACCTACAGTACTGTCCAACTCGTATGTAAGGCCACATTTAGAGTACTGTAAACAAAGCGTGGTTAGCACATTTTAGACATGACATCGACCTGCTAGACTCAGTACAAAGGAAGGCAACAAAAATTATCCCTTTCCTGAAGCACCTTGAATATGAAGATAGACTAAGGGTACTAAATATGTTCTCATTTGAGAGAAGATGTGTGAGGGGAGATATGATTGAGCTATTTAAAATCTGTTCTGGAATGGATAAGTTTGGTTTTAGCAAGTTATTTGAGTTGCAAGGTAGTAATAGGACTAGGGGTCACCACTTAAAAATAAAAAAAACAGAGGTGCAGGTTGGATGTTAGAAATTATTTTTTCACCAATAGAGTGGTAGATTACTGGCATAGTTTGCCATCTGAGACGGTAGACAGTCCAAACTTGAATGTTTTCAAACGCAGATTAGATGATTATATGGGGAGGGAGTGTTAACTTTGCGGGGTATTCTATACTTATTCATGTGGATGCAGTTTTTTATCATTATATATTATGATTGATTTGGATTTTGACGAGTCTTGATGATGATGCTTTTTGTTTTAGACACATTGTAGCGGGCCGAAAATCTATCCTCTAACCCCAAACGATCCAACCCGTTTCCTACACTAATTCATACGTGAGAAATCGAGGGAGAAATGAAACGGATTGTATGTACAGTCCTTTATTTACATGAAAAAAATATGGGGTAAATATTTATAAGAGATCTCGTTACAACACGCTAATATTATATATATAAAACAGTTAATATTATCTGATTAATACCAATCAAAATTTATACAAAAAACAACAAAATTCAATTAGGCTATATATACAAAAGGAAGATATGCAAAGTCAAGCAACAAAAAATATCTGCCAGGGCGATATCAACAAACGATAACAGCAAACAAAAAAGTCATCAACAAGAGGCCTAAAGCAAACAGGCGGACAAAAAAGAAGAAGAAAGGCCTCACGTGTTACCCAGGTGGGTATTGGCGTCTCAAGCGTTTTACAAAAAAAAATGGCGCCTCCGAGCTCGTACAATATTGCGATCTGTTCGCGTCTTGAGGCTATCAAAGAAAAAAACCTCCTGTCCAGCCGGAACTCACAAAAACTTATTGCCACTCTTTACAAAAAGGAAAGATTAAATTTTGCAAATCTTTATCTATCATAGAGTGGCTTTTTGTTTTAAATATATTGCCTTATGTCAAAATTACATACACTCTTTTCAGAATATATCGCCTGAAAAGAGAGAAAATTTTTTTTATAATACAACATGAAAGCAAATACATATATATTATATATAAAAACAACATCTCCCACTCCACACACATTCTTACAGAGGAGGGAGAGGGTATTGGGAAAGGGGTGGGAGAATGGTCCTTCACAAACAAACATATTCGCTCCACTAGAACATTCCTGTGGATGGTTCTAATTGTATATTGCAGATGCATAATCTGACACAATCCCAAGAATTGTTTAAATTGTATATTGTAGATGCATGATCTCACACAATCCTCTGGATTGTTTAAATTGTATATTGTAGATGCATGATCTCACAAAATCCTCTGGATTGTTTAATTGTATATTGTAGATGCATGATCTCACACAATCCTCTGGATTGTTCAAATTGTATATTGTAGATGCATGATCTCACACAATCCTCTGGATTGTTTAAATTGTATATTGTAGATGCATGATCTCATACAATCCTCTGGATTGTTTAAATTGTATATTGTAGATGCATGCTCTCACACAATCCTTTGGATTGTTTAAATTGTATATTGTAGATGCATGATCTCACACAATCCTCTGGATTGTTTAAATTGTATATTGTAGATGCATGATCTCACACAATCCTCTGGATTGTTTAAATTGTATATTGTAGAAGCATGATCTCACACAATCCTTTGGATTGTTTAAATTGTATATTGTAGATGCATGATCTCACACAATCCTCGAGATTGTTCAAATTGTATATTGTAGATGCATGATCTCACACAATCCTCGAGATTGTTCAAATTGTATATTGTAGATGCATGATCTCACACAATCCTCTGGATTGTTTAAATTGTATATTGTAGATGCATGATCTCACACAATCCTATGGATTGTTTAAATTGTATATTGTAGATGCATGATCTCACAGAATCATCTGGATTGTTTAAATTGTATATTGTAGATGCATGATCTCACAAAATCCTCTGGATTGTTTAAATTGTATATTGTAAATGAATGATCTCACACAATCCTCTGGATTGTTTCAATTGTATATTGTAGATGCCTGATCTCACACAATCCTCTAGGTTGTTTAAATTGTATATTGTAGATTCATGATCTCACACAATCCTCTGGATTGTTTAAATTGTATATTGTAGATTCATGATCTCACACAATTCTCTAGATTGTTTAAATTGTATATTGTAGATGCATAATCTCACACAATCCTCTGGATTGTTTAAATTGTATATTGTAGATGCATGATCTCACACAATCCTCTGGATTGTTTAAATTGTATATTGTAGATGCATGATCTCACACAATCCTATGTATTGTTTAAATTGTATATTGTAGATGCATGATCTCTCACAATCCTCTGGATTGTTTAAATTGTATATTGTAGATGCATGATCTCACACAATCCTCTGGATTGTTTAAATTGTATATTGTAGATGCATGATCTCACACAATCCTCTGGAATGTTTAAATTATATATTGTAGATGCATGATCTCACACAATCCTCTGGATTGTTTAAATTGTATATTGTGGAAGCATGATCTCACACAATCCTTTGGATTGTTTAAATTGTATATTGTAGATGCATGATCTCACACAATCCTCGAGATTGTTCAAATTGTATATTGTAGATGCATGATCTCACCCAATCCTCTGGATAGTTTAAATTGTATATTGTAGATGCATGATCTCACACAATCCTCTGGATTGTTTAAATTGTATATTGTAGATGCATGATCTCACACAATCTTCTGGATTGTTTAAATTGTATATTGTAGATGCATGATCTCACACAATCCTCTGGATTGTTTAAATTGTATATTGTAGATGCATGATCTCACACAATCCTCTGGATTGTTTAAATTGTATATTGTAGATGCGTGATCTCACACAATCCTCAAGATTGTTTAAATTGTATATTGTAGATGCATGGTCTCACACAATCCTCTGGATTGTTTAAATTGTATATTGTAGATGCATAATCTGAAACAATCCTCTGGATTGTTTAAATTGTATATTGTAGATGCATGATCTCACACAATCCTCTGAATTGTTTAAATTGTATATTGTAGATGCATGATCTCACACAATCCTCTGGATTGTTTAGATTGTATATTGTAGATGCATGATCTCACACAATCCTATGGAAGGTTTAAATTGTATATTGTAGATGCATGATCTCACACAATCCTCTGGATTGTTTAAATTGTATATTCTAGATGCATGATCTCACACAATCCTCTGGATTGTTTAAATTGTATATTGTAGATGACGGCTCTCACACAATCCTTTGGATTGTTTAAATTGTATATTGTAGATGCATGATCTCACACAATCCTCTGGATTGTTTAAATTGTATATTGTAGATGCATGATCTCACAGAATCTTCTGGATTGTTTAAATTGTATATTGTAGATGATGATCTCACAAAATCCTCTGGATTGTTTAAATTGTATATTGTAAATGAATGATCTCACACAATCCTCTAGGTTGTTTAAATTGTATATTGTAGATTCAGGATCTCACACAATCCTCTAGGTTGTTTAAATTGTATATTGTAGATTCATGATCTCACACAATCCTCTAAATTGTTTAAATTGTATATTGTAGATGCATGATCTCACACAATTCTCTGGATTGTTTAAATTGTATATTGTAGATGCATAATCTCACACAATCCTCTGGATTGTTTAAATTGTATATTGTAGATGCATGATCTCACACAATCCTCTGGATTGTTCAAATTGTATATTGTAGATGCATGATCTCACACAATCCTCGAGATTGTTCAAATTGTATATTGTAGATGCATGATCTCACAGAATCATCTGGATTGTTTAAATTGTATATTGTAGATGCATGATCTCACAAAATCCTCTGGATTGTTTAAATTGTATATTGTAAATGAATGATCTCACACAATCCTCTGGATTGTTTCAATTGTATATTGTAGATGCCTGATCTCACACAATCCTCTAGGTTGTTTAAATTGTATATTGTAGATGCATGATCTCACACAATCCTCTGGATTGTTTAAATTGTATATTGTAGATGCATGATCTCACACAATTCTCTGGATTGTTTAAATTGTATATTGTAGATGCATAATCTCACACAATCCTCTGGATTGTTTAAATTGTATATTGTAGATGCATGATCTCACACAATCCTCTGGATTGTTCAAATTGTATATTGTAGATGCATGATCTCACACAATCCTCGAGATTGTTCAAATTGTATATTGTAGATGCATGATCTCACACAATCCTCTGGATTGTTTAAATTGTATATTGTAGATGCATGATCTCACACAATCCTATGGATTGTTTAAATTGTATATTGTAGATGCATGATCTCACAGAATCATCTGGATTGTTTAAATTGTATATTGTAGATGCATGATCTCACAAAATCCTCTGGATTGTTTAAATTGTATATTGTAAATGAATGATCTCACACAATCCTCTGGATTGTTTCAATTGTATATTGTAGATGCCTGATCTCACACAATCCTCTAGGTTGTTTAAATTGTATATTGTAGATTCATGATCTCACACAATCCTCTGGATTGTTTAAATTGTATATTGTAGATTCATGATCTCACACAATTCTCTAGATTGTTTAAATTGTATATTGTAGATGCATAATCTCACACAATCCTCTGGATTGTTTAAGTTGTATATTGTAGATGCATGATCTCACACAATCCTCTGGATTGTTTAAATTGTATATTGTAGATGCATGATCTCACACAATCCTATGTATTGTTTAAATTGTATATTGTAGATGCATGATCTCACACAATCCTCTGGATTGTTTAAATTGTATATTGTAGATGCATGATCTCACACAATCCTCTGGATTGTTTAAATTGTATATTGTAGATGCATGATCTCACACAATCCTCTGGAATGTTTAAATTATATATTGTAGATGCATGATCTCACACAATCCTCTGGATTGTTTAAATTGTATATTGTGGAAGCATGATCTCACACAATCCTTTGGATTGTTTAAATTGTATATTGTAGATGCATGATCTCACACAATCCTCGAGATTGTTCAAATTGTATATTGTAGATGCATGATCTCACCCAATCCTCTGGATAGTTTAAATTGTATATTGTAGATGCATGATCTCACACAATCCTCTGGATTGTTTAAATTGTATATTGTAGATGCATGATCTCACACAATCTTCTGGATTGTTTAAATTGTATATTGTAGATGCATGATCTCACACAATCCTCTGGATTGTTTAAATTGTATATTGTAGATGCATGATCTCACACAATCCTCGGGATTGTTTAAATTGTATATTGTAGATGCGTGATCTCACACAATCCTCAAGATTGTTTAAATTGTATATTGTAGATGCATGGTCTCACACAATCCTCTGGATTGTTTAAATTGTATATTGTAGATGCATAATCTGAAACAATCCTCTGGATTGTTTAAATTGTTTATTGTAGATGCATGATCTCACACAATCCTCTGAATTGTTTAAATTGTATATTGTAGATGCATGATCTCACACAATCCTCTGGATTGTTTAGATTGTATATTGTAGATGCATGATCTCACACAATCCTCTGGATTGTTTAAATTGTATATTGTAGATGCAGGCTCTCACACAATCCTTTGGATTGTTTAAATTGTATATTGTAGATGCATGATCTCACACAATCCTCTGGATTGTTTAAATTGTATATTGTAGATGCATGATCTCACAGAATCATCTGGATTGTTTAAATTGTATATTGTAGATGCATGATCTCACAAAATCCTCTGGATTGTTTAAATTGTATTTTGTAAATAAATGATCTCACACAATCCTCTGGATTGTTTCAATTGTATATTGTAGATGCCTGATCTCACACAATCCTCTAGGTTGTTTAAATTGTATATTGTAGATTCATGATCTCACACAATCCTCTGGATTGTTTAAATTGTATATTGTAGATGCATGATCTCACACAATTCTCTGGATTGTTTAAATTGTATATTGTAGATGCATAATCTCACACAATCCTCTGGATTGTTTAAATTGTATATTGTAGATGCATGATCTCACACAATCCTCTGGATTGTTTAAATTGTATATTGTAGATGCATGATCTCACACAATCCTATGTATTGTTTAAATTGTATATTGTAGATGCATGATCTCACACAATCCTCTGGATTGTTTAAATTGTATATTGTAGATGCATGATCTCACACAATCCTCTGGATTGTTTAAATTGTATATTGTAGATGCATGATCTCACACAATCCTCTGGAATATTTAAATTATATATTGTAGATGCATGATCTCACACAATGCTCTGGATTGTTTAAATTGTATATGGTAGATGCATGATCTCACACAATCCTTTGGATTGTTTAAATTGTATATTGTAGATACATGATCTCACACAATCCTCGAGATTGTTCAAATTGTATATTGTAGATGCATGATCTCACCCACTCCTCTGGATTGTTTAAATTGTATATTGTAGATGCATGATCTCACACAATCCTCTGGATTGTTTAAATTGTATATTGTAGATGCATGATCTCACACAATCTTCTGGTTGTTTAAATTGTATATTGTAGATGCATGATCTCACACAATCCTCTGGATTTTTTAAATTGTATATTGTAGATGCATGATCTCACACAATCCTCTGGATTGTTTAAATTGTATATTGTAGATGCGTGATCTCACACAATCCTCGAGATTGTTCAAATTGTATATTGTAGATGCATGATCTCACACAATCCTCTCGATTGTTTAAATTGTATATTGTAGATGCATAATCTGAAACAATCCTCTGGATTGTTTAAATTGTATATTGTAGATGCATGATCTCACACAATCCTCTTGATTGTTTAAATTGTATATTGTAGATGCATGATCTCACACAATCCTCTGGATTGTTTAAATTGTATATTGTAGATGCATGATCTCACACAATTCTATGGAAGGTTTAAATTGTATATTGTAGATGCATGATCTCACACAATCCTCTGGATTGTTTAAATTGTATATTGTAGATGCATAATCTCACACAATCCTCTGGATTGTTTAAATTGTATATTGTGGATGCATAATCTAACACAATCCTCTGGATTGTTTAAATTGTATATGGTAGGTGCATGATCTCACACAATCCTCTGGATTGTTTAAATTGTATATTGTAGATGCATGATTTTACACAATCCTCGAGATTGTTCAAATTGTATATTGTAGATGCATGATCTCACACAATCCTCTGGATTGTTTAAATTGTATATTGTAGATGCATGATCTCACACAATCCTCTGGATAGTTTAAATTGTATATTTTAGATGCATAATCTGACACAATCCTATGGATTGTCTAAATTATATATTGTAAATGCATGATCTCACACAATCCTCTGGATTGTTTAAATTGTATATTGTAGATGCATGATCTCACACAATCCTCTGGATTGTTTAAATTGTATATTGTAGATGCATGATCTCATACAATCCTCTGGATTGTTTAAATTGTATATTGTAGATGCATGCTCTCACACAATCCTTTGGATTGTTTAAATTGTCTATTGTAGATGCATGATCTCACACAATCCTCTGGATTGTTTAAATTGTATATTGTAGATGCATGATCTCACACAATCCTCAGGATTGTTTACATTGTATATTGTAGATGCATGATCTCAGACAATCGTCTGGATTGTTTAAATTGTATATTGTAGATGCATGATCTCACACAATCCTCTGGATTGTTTAAATTGTATATTGTATAAGCATGATCTCACACAATCCTTTGGATTGTTTAAATTGTAAATTGTAGATGCATGATCTCACACAATCCTCGAGATTGTTCAAATTGTATATTGTAGATGCATGATCTCACACAATCCTCGAGATTGTTCAAATTGTATATTGTAGATGCATGATCTCACACAATCCTCTTGATTGTTTAAATTGTATATTGTAGATGCATGATCTCACACAATCCTATGGATTGTTTAAATTGTATATTGTAGATGCATGATCTCACAGAATCATCTGGATTTGTTAAATTGTATATTGTAGATGCATGATCTCACACAATCCTCTGTATTGTTTCAATTGTATATTGTAGATGCCTGATCTCACACAATCCTCTAGGTTGTTTAAATTGTATATTGTAGATGCATGATCTCACACAATCCTCTGGATTGTTTAAATTGTATATTGTAGATGCATGATCTCACACAATCCTATGTATTGTTTAAATTGTATATTGTAGATGCATGATCTCATACAATCCTCTGGATTGTTAAAAATTGTATATTGTAGATGCATGCTCTCACACAATCCTTTGGATTGTTTAAATTGTATATTGTAGATGCATGATCTCACACAATCCTCTGGATTGTTTAAATTCTATATTGTAGATGCATGATCTCACACAATCCTCTGGATTGTTTACATTGTATATTGTAGATGCATGATCTCACACAATCTTTTGGATTGTTTAAATTGTATATTGTAGATACATAATCTCACACAATCCTCGAGATTGTTCAAATTGTATATTGTAGATGCATGATCTCACCCAATCCTCTGGATTGTTTAAATTGTATATTGTAGATGCATGATCTCACACAATCCTCTGGATTGTTTAAATTGTATATTGTAGATGCATGATCTCACACAATCTTCTGGATTGTTTAAATTGTATATTGTAGATGCATGATCTCACACAATCCTCTGGATTGTTTAAATTGTATATTGTAGATGCATGATCTCACACAATCCTCTGGATTGTTTAAATTGTATATTGTAGATGCGTGATCTCACACAATCCTCGAGATTGTTCAAATTGTATATTGTAGATGCATGATCTCACACAATCCTCTGGATTGTTTAAATTGTATATTGTAGATGCATAATCTGAAACAATCCTCTGGATTGTTTAAATTGTATATTGTAGATGCATGATCTCACACAATCGTCTGGATTGTTTAAATTGTATATTGTAGAAGCATGATCTCACACAATCCTTTGGATTGTTTAAATTGTAAATTGTAGATGCATGATCTCACACAATCCTCTGGATTGTTTAAATTGTATATTGTAGATGCATGATCTCACACAATCCTCTGGATTGTTTACATTGTATATTGTAGATGCATGATCTCACACAATCCTTTGGATTGTTTAAATTGTATATTGTAGATACATAATCTCACACAATCCTCGAGATTGTTCAAATTGTATATTGTAGATGCATGATCTCACCCAATCCTCTGGATTGTTTAAATTGTATATTGTAGATGCATGATCTCACACAATCCTCTGGATTGTTTAAATTGTATATTGTAGATGCATGATCTCACACAATCTTCTGGATTGTTTAAATTGTATATTGTAGATGCATGATCTCACACAATCCTCTGGATTGTTTAAATTGTATATTTTAGATGCATGATCTCACACAATCCTCTGGATTGTTTAAATTGTATATTGTAGATGCGTGATCTCACACAATCCTCGAGATTGTTCAAATTGTATATTGTAGATGCATGATCTCACACAATCCTCTGGATTGTTTAAATTGTATATTGTAGATGCATAATCTCACACAATCTTCTGGATTGTTTAAATTGTATATTGTAGATGCATGATCTCACACAATCCTCTGGATTGTTTAAATTGTATATTGTAGATGCATGATCTCACACAATCCTCTGGATTGTTTACATTGTATATTGTAGATGCATGATCTCACACAATCCTACGGAAGGTTTAAATTGTATATTGTAGATGCATGATCTCACACAATCCTCTGGATTGTTTAAATTGTATATTGTAGATGCATGATCTCACACAATCCTCTGGATTGTTTAAATTGTATATTGTAGATGCATAATCTAACACAATCCTCTGGATTGTTTAAATTGTATATGGTAGGTGCATGATCTCACACAATCCTCTGGATTGTTTAAATTGTATATTGTAGATGCATGATCTCACACAATCCTCGAAATTGTTCAAATTGTATATTGTAGATGCATGATCTCACACAATCCTCTGGATTGTTTAAATTGTATATTGTAGATGCATGATCTCACACAATCCTCTGGATAGTTTAAATTGTATATTTTAGATGCATAATCTGACACAATCCTATGGATTGTCTAAATTATATATTGTAAATGCATGATCTCACACAATCCTCTGGATTGTTTAAATTGTATATTGTAGATGCATGATCTCACACAATCCTCTGGATTGTTTAAATTGTATATTGTAAATGCATGATCTCACACAATCCTCTGGATTGTTTACATTGTATATTGTAGATGCATGATCTCAGACAATCCTCTGGATTGTTTAAATTGTATATTGTAGATGCATGATCTCACACAATCCTCTGGATTGTTTAAATTGTATATTGTAGAAGCATGATCTCACACAATCCTTTGGATTGTTTAAATTGTATATGGTAGATGCATGATCTCACACAATCCTCGAGATTGTTCAAATTGTATATTGTAGATGCATGATCTCACACAATCCTCGAGATTGTTCAAATTGTATATTGTAGATGCATGATCTCACACAATCCTCTGGATTGTTTAAATTGTATATTGTAGATGCATGATCTCACACAATCCTATGGATTGTTTAAATTGTATATTGTAGATGCATGATCTCACAGAATCATCTGGATTGTTTAAATTGTATATTGTAGATGCATGATCTCACAAAATCCTCTGGATTGTTTAAATTGTATATTGTAAATGAATAAACTCACACAATCCTCTGGATTGTTTCAATTGTATATTGTAGATGCCTGATCTCACACAATCCTCTAGGTTGTTTAAATTGTATATTGTAGATTCATGATCTCACACAATCCTCTGGATTGTTTAAATTGTATATTGTAGATGCATGATATCACACAATTCTCTGGATTGTATAAATTGTATATTGTGGATGCATAATCTAACACAATCCTCTGGATTGTTTAAATTGTATATGGTAGGTGCATGATCTCACACAATCCTCTGGATTGTTTAAATTGTATATTGTAGATGCATGATTTTACACAATCCTCGAGATTGTTCAAATTGTATATTGTAGATGCATGATCTCACACAATCCTCTGGATTGTTTAAATTGTATATTGTAGATGCATGATCTCACACAATCCTCTGGATAGTTTAAATTGTATATTTTAGATGCATAATCTGACACAATCCTATGGATTGTCTAAATTATATATTGTAAATGCATGATCTCACACAATCCTCTGGATTGTTTAAATTGTATATTGTAGATGCATGATCTCACACAATCCTCTGGATTGTTTAAATTGTATATTGTAGATGCATGATCTCATACAATCCTCTGGATTGTTTAAATTGTATATTGTAGATGCATGCTCTCACACAATCCTTTGGATTGTTTAAATTGTCTATTGTAGATGCATGATCTCACACAATCCTCTGGATTGTTTAAATTGTATATTGTAGATGCATGATCTCACACAATCCTCAGGATTGTTTACATTGTATATTGTAGATGCATGATCTCAGACAATCCTCTGGATTGTTTAAATTGTATATTGTAGATGCATGATCTCACACAATCCTCTGGATTGTTTAAATTGTATATTGTAGAAGCATGATCTCACACAATCCTTTGGATTGTTTAAATTGTAAATTGTAGATGCATGATCCCACACAATCCTCGAGATTGTTCAAATTGTATATTGTAGATGCATGATCTCACACAATCCTCGAGATTGTTCAAATTGTATATTGTAGATGCATGATCTCACACAATCCTCTTGATTGTTTAAATTGTATATTGTAGATGCATGATCTCACACAATCCTATGGATTGTTTAAATTGTATATTGTAGATGCATGATCTCACAGAATCATCTGGATTGTTTAAATTGTATATTGTAGATGCATGATCTCACACAATCCTCTGTATTGTTTCAATTGTATATTGTAGATGCCTGATCTCACACAATCCTCTAGGTTGTTTAAATTGTATATTGTAGATGCATGATCTCACACAATCCTCTGGATTGTTTAAATTGTATATTGTAGATGCATGATCTCACACAATCCTATGTATTGTTTAAATTGTATATTGTAGATGCATGATCTCATACAATCCTCTGGATTGTTAAAAATTGTATATTGTAGATGCATGCTCTCACACAATCCTTTGGATTGTTTAAATTGTATATTGTAGATGCATGATCTCACACAATCCTCTGGATTGTTTAAATTCTATATTGTAGATGCATGATCTCACACAATCCTCTGGATTGTTTACATTGTATATTGTAGATGCATGATCTCACACAATCTTTTGGATTGTTTAAATTGTATATTGTAGATACATAATCTCACACAATCCTCGAGATTGTTCAAATTGTATATTGTAGATGCATGATCTCACCCAATCCTCTGGATTGTTTAAATTGTATATTGTAGATGCATGATCTCACACAATCCTCTGGATTGTTTAAATTGTATATTGTAGATGCATGATCTCACACAATCTTCTGGATTGTTTAAATTGTATATTGTAGATGCATGATCTCACACAATCCTCTGGATTGTTTAAATTGTATATTGTAGATGCATGATCTCACACAATCCTCTGGATTGTTTAAATTGTATATTGTAGATGCGTGATCTCACACAATCCTCGAGATTGTTCAAATTGTATATTGTAGATGCATGATCTCACACAATCCTCTGGATTGTTTAAATTGTATATTGTAGATGCATAATCTGAAACAATCCTCTGGATTGTTTAAATTGTATATTGTAGATGCATGATCTCACACAATCCTCTGGATTGTTTAAATTGTATATTGTAGATGCATGATCTCACACAATCTTCTGGATTGTTTAAATTGTATATTGTAGATGCATGATCTCACACAATCCTCTGGATTGTTTAAATTGTATATTGTAGATGCATGATCTCACACAATCCTCTGGATTGTTTAAATTGTATATTGTAGATGCGTGATCTCACACAATCCTCGAGATTGTTCAAATTGTATATTGTAGATGCATGATCTCACACAATCCTCTGGATTGTTTAAATTGTATATTGTAGATGCATAATCTGAAACAATCCTCTGGATTGTTTAAATTGTATATTGTAGATGCATGATCTCACACAATCCTCTGGATTGTTTAAATTGTATATTGTAGAAGCATGATCTCACACAATCCTTTGGATTGTTTAAATTGTAAATTGTAGATGCATGATCTCACACAATCCTCTGGATTGTTTAAATTGTATATTGTAGATGCATGATCTCACACAATCCTCTGGATTGTTTACATTGTATATTGTAGATGCATGATCTCACACAATCCTTTGGATTGTTTAAATTGTATATTGTAGATACATAATCTCACACAATCCTCGAGATTGTTCAAATTGTATATTGTAGATGCATGATCTCACCCAATCCTCTGGATTGTTTAAATTGTATATTGTAGATGCATGATCTCACACAATCCTCTGGATTGTTTAAATTGTATATTGTAGATGCATGATCTCACACAATCTTCTGGATTGTTTAAATTGTATATTGTAGATGCATGATCTCACACAATCCTCTGGATTGTTTAAATTGTATATTTTAGATGCATGATCTCACACAATCCTCTGGATTGTTTAAATTGTATATTGTAGATGCGTGATCTCACACAATCCTCGAGATTGTTCAAATTGTATATTGTAGATGCATGATCTCACACAATCCTCTGGATTGTTTAAATTGTATATTGTAGATGCATAATCTCACACAATCTTCTGGATTGTTTAAATTGTATATTGTAGATGCATGATCTCACACAATCCTCTGGATTGTTTAAATTGTATATTGTAGATGCATGATCTCACACAATCCTCTGGATTGTTTACATTGTATATTGTAGATGCATGATCTCACACAATCCTACGGAAGGTTTAAATTGTATATTGTAGATGCATGATCTCACACAATCCTCTGGATTGTTTAAATTGTATATTGTAGATGCATGATCTCACACAATCCTCTGGATTGTTTAAATTGTATATTGTAGATGCATAATCTAACACAATCCTCTGGATTGTTTAAATTGTATATGGTAGGTGCATGATCTCACACAATCCTCTGGATTGTTTAAATTGTATATTGTAGATGCATGATCTCACACAATCCTCGAAATTGTTCAAATTGTATATTGTAGATGCATGATCTCACACAATCCTCTGGATTGTTTAAATTGTATATTGTAGATGCATGATCTCACACAATCCTCTGGATAGTTTAAATTGTATATTTTAGATGCATAATCTGACACAATCCTATGGATTGTCTAAATTATATATTGTAAATGCATGATCTCACACAATCCTCTGGATTGTTTAAATTGTATATTGTAGATGCATGATCTCACACAATCCTCTGGATTGTTTAAATTGTATATTGTAGATGCATGATCTCATACAATCCTCTGGATTGTTTAAATTGTATATTGTAGATGCATGCTCTCACACAATCCTTTGGATTGTTTAAATTGTATATTGTAGATGCATGATCTCACACAATCCTCTGGATTGTTTAAATTGTATATTGTAAATGCATGATCTCACACAATCCTCTGGATTGTTTACATTGTATATTGTAGATGCATGATCTCAGACAATCCTCTGGATTGTTTAAATTGTATATTGTAGATGCATGATCTCACACAATCCTCTGGATTGTTTAAATTGTATATTGTAGAAGCATGATCTCACACAATCCTTTGGATTGTTTAAATTGTATATGGTAGATGCATGATCTCACACAATCCTCGAGATTGTTCAAATTGTATATTGTAGATGCATGATCTCACACAATCCTCGAGATTGTTCAAATTGTATATTGTAGATGCATGATCTCACACAATCCTCTGGATTGTTTAAATTGTATATTGTAGATGCATGATCTCACACAATCCTATGGATTGTTTAAATTGTATATTGTAGATGCATGATCTCACAGAATCATCTGGATTGTTTAAATTGTATATTGTAGATGCATGATCTCACAAAATCCTCTGGATTGTTTAAATTGTATATTGTAAATGAATAAACTCACACAATCCTCTGGATTGTTTCAATTGTATATTGTAGATGCCTGATCTCACACAATCCTCTAGGTTGTTTAAATTGTATATTGTAGATTCATGATCTCACACAATCCTCTGGATTGTTTAAATTGTATATTGTAGATGCATGATATCACACAATTCTCTGGATTGTTTAAATTGTATATTGTAGATGCATAATCTCACACAATCCTCTGGATTGTTTAAATTGTATATTGTAGATGCATGATCTCACACAATCCTCTGGATTGTTTAAATTGTATATTGTAGATGCATGATCTCACACAATCCTATGTATTGTTCAAATTGTATATTGTAGATGCATGATCTCACACAATCCTCTGGATTGTTTGAATTGTATATTGTAGATGCATGATCTCACACAATCCTCTGGATTGTTTAAATTGTATATTGTAGATGCATGATCTCACATAATCCTCGAGATTGTTCAAATTGTATATTGTAGATGCATGATCTCACCCAATCCTCCGGATTGTTTAAATTGTATATTGTAGATGCATGATCTCACACAATCCTCTGGATTGTTTAAATTGTATATTGTAGATGCATGATCTCACACAATCTTCTGGATTGTTTAAATTGTATATTGTAGATGCATGATCTCACACAATCCTCTGGATTGTTTAAATTGTATATTGTAGATGCATGATCTCACACAATCCTCTGGATTGTTTAAATTGTATATTGTAGATGCGTGATCTCACACAATCCTCGAGATTGTTCAAATTGTATATTGTAGATGCATGATCTCACACAATCCTCTGGATTGTTTAAATTGTATATTGTAGATGCATGATCTCACACAATCCTATGTATTGTTCAAATTGTATATTGTAGATGCATGATCTCACACAATCCTCTGGATTGTTTGAATTGTATATTGTAGATGCATGATCTCACACAATCCTCTGGATTGTTTAAATTGTATATTGTAGATGCATGATCTCACACAATCCTCGAGATTGTTCAAATTGTATATTGTAGATGCATGATCTCACCCAATCCTCCGGATTGTTTAAATTGTATATTGTAGATGCATGATCTCACACAATCCTCTGGATTGTTTAAATTGTATATTGTAGATGCATGATCTCACACAATCTTCTGGATTGTTTAAATTGTATATTGTAGATGCATGATCTCACACAATCCTCTGGATTGTTTAAATTGTATATTGTAGATGCATGATCTCACACAATCCTCTGGATTGTTTAAATTGTATATTGTAGATGCGTGATCTCACACAATCCTCGAGATTGTTCAAATTGTATATTGTAGATGCATGATCTCACACAATCCTCTGGATTGTTTAAATTGTATATTGTAGATGCAAAATCTGAAACAATCCTCTGGATTGTTTAAATTGTATATTGTAGATGCATGATCTCACACAATCCTCTGGATTGTTTAAATTGTATATTGTAGATGCATGATCTCACACAATCCTCTGGATTGTTTAAATTGTATATTATAGATTCATGATCTCACACAATCCTATGGAAGGTTTAAATTGTATATTGTAGATGCATGATCTCACACAATCCTCTGGATTGTTCAAATTGTATATTGTAGATGCATGATCTCACACAATCCTCGAGATTGTTCAAATTGTATATTGTAGATGCATGATCTCACACAATCCTCTGGATTGTTTAAATTGTATATTGTAGATGCATGATCTCACACAATCCTATGGATTGTTTAAATTGTATATTGTAGATGCATGATCTCACAGAATCATCTGGATTGTTTAAATTGTATTTTGTAGATGCATGATCTCACAAAATCCTCTGGATTGTTTAAATTGTATATTGTAAATGAATGATCTCACACAATCCTCTGGATTGTTTCAATTGTATATTGTAGATGCCTGATCTCACACAATCCTCTAGGTTGTTTAAATTGTATATTGTAGATTCATGATCTCACACAATCCTCTGGATTGTTTAAATTGTATATTGTAGATTCATGATCTCACACAATTCTCTAGATTGTTTAAATTGTATATTGTAGATGCATAATCTCACACAATCCTCTGGATTGTTTAAATTGTATATTGTAGATGCATGATCTCACACAATCCTCTGGATTGTTTAAATTGTATATTGTAGATGCATGATCTCACACAATCCTATGTATTGTTTAAATTGTATATTGTAGATGCATGATCTCACACAATCCTCTGGATTGTTTAAATTGTATATTGTAGATGCATGATCTCACACAATCCTCTGGATTGTTTAAATTGTATATTGTAGATGCATGATCTCACACAATCCTCTGGAATGTTTAAATTATATATTGTAGATGCATGATCTCACACAATCCTCTGGATTGTTTAAATTGTATATTGTGGAAGCATGATCTCACACAATCCTTTGGATTGTTTAAATTGTATATTGTAGATGCATGATCTCACACAATCCTCGAGATTGTTCAAATTGTATATTGTAGATGCATGATCTCACACAATCCTCTGGATTGTTTAAATTGTATATTGTAGATGCATGATCTCACACAATCCTATGGATTGTTTAAATTGTATATTGTAGATGCATGATCTCACAGAATCATCCGGATTGTTTAAATTGTATATTGTAGATGCATGATCTCACACAATCCTCGAAATTGTTCAAATTGTATATTGTAGATGCATGATCTCACACAATCCTCTGGATTGTTTAAATTGTATATTGTAGATGCATGATCTCACACAATCCTCTGGATAGTTTAAATTGTATATTTTAGATGCATAATCTGACACAATCCTATGGATTGTCTAAATTATATATTGTAAATGCATGATCTCACACAATCCTCTGGATTGTTTAAATTGTATATTGTAGATGCATGATCTCACACAATCCTCTGGATTGTTTAAATTGTATATTGTAGATGCATGATCTCATACAATCCTCTGGATTGTTTAAATTGTATATTGTAGATGCATGCTCTCACACAATCCTTTGGATTGTTTAAATTGTATATTGTAGATGCATGATCTCACACAATCCTCTGGATTGTTTAAATTGTATATTGTAAATGCATGATCTCACACAATCCTCTGGATTGTTTACATTGTATATTGTAGATGCATGATCTCAGACAATCCTCTGGATTGTTTAAATTGTATATTGTAGATGCATGATCTCACACAATCCTCTGGATTGTTTAAATTGTATATTGTAGAAGCATGATCTCACACAATCCTTTGGATTGTTTAAATTGTATATGGTAGATGCATGATCTCACACAATCCTCGAGATTGTTCAAATTGTATATTGTAGATGCATGATCTCACACAATCCTCGAGATTGTTCAAATTGTATATTGTAGATGCATGATCTCACACAATCCTCTGGATTGTTTAAATTGTATATTGTAGATGCATGATCTCACACAATCTTCTGGATTGTTTAAATTGTATATTGTAGATGCATGATCTCACAGAATCATCTGGATTGTTTAAATTGTATATTGTAGATGCATGATCTCACAAAATCCTCTGGATTGTTTAAATTGTATATTGTAAATGAATAAACTCACACAATCCTCTGGATTGTTTCAATTGTATATTGTAGATGCCTGATCTCACACAATCCTCTAGGTTGTTTAAATTGAATATTGTAGATTCATGATCTCACACAATCCTCTGGATTGTTTAAATTGTATATTGTAGATGCATGATATCACACAATTCTCTGGATTGTTTAAATTGTATATTGTAGATGCATAATCTCACACAATCCTCTGGATTGTTTAAATTGTATATTGTAGATGCATGATCTCACACAATCCTCTGGATTGTTTAAATTGTATATTGTAGATGCATGATCTCACACAATCCTATGTATTGTTCAAATTGTATATTGTAGATGCATGATCTCACACAATCCTCTGGATTGTTTGAATTGTATATTGTAGATGCATGATCTCACACAATCCTCTGGATTGTTTAAATTGTATATTGTAGATGCATGATCTCACACAATCCTCGAGATTGTTCAAATTGTATATTGTAGATGCATGATCTCACCCAATCCTCCGGATTGTTTAAATTGTATATTGTAGATGCATGATCTCACACAAAGCTCTGGATTGTTTAAATTGTATATTGTAGATGCATGATCTCACACAATCTTCTGGATTGTTTAAATTGTATATTGTAGATGCATGATCTCACACAATCCTCTGGATTGTTTAAATTGTATATTGTAGATGCATGATCTCACACAATCCTCTGGATTGTTTAAATTGTATATTGTAGATGCGTGATCTCACACAATCCTCGAGATTGTTCAAATTGTATATTGTAGATGCATGATCTCACACAATCCTCTGGATTGTTTAAATTGTATATTGTAGAAGCATGATCTCACACAATCCTATGTATTGTTCAAATTGTATATTGTAGATGCATGATCTCACACAATCCTCTGGATTGTTTGAATTGTATATTGTAGATGCATGATCTCACACAATCCTCTGGATTGTTTAAATTGTATATTGTAGATGCATGATCTCACACAATCCTCGAGATTGTTCAAATTGTATATTGTAGATGCATGATCTCACCCAATCCTCCGGATTGTTTAAATTGTATATTGTAGATGCATGATCTCACACAATCCTCTGGATTGTTTAAATTGTATATTGTAGATGCATGATCTCACACAATCTTCTGGATTGTTTAAATTGTATATTGTAGATGCATGATCTCACACAATCCTCTGGATTGTTTAAATTGTATATTGTAGATGCATGATCTCACACAATCCTCTGGATTGTTTAAATTGTATATTGTAGATGCGTGATCTCACACAATCCTCGAGATTGTTCAAATTGTATATTGTAGATGCATGATCTCACAAAATCCTCTGGATTGTTTAAATTGTATATTGTAGATGCAAAATCTGAAACAATCCTCTGGATTGTTTAAATTGTATATTGTAGATGCATGATCTCACACAATCCTCTGGATTGTTTAAATTGTATATTGTAGATGCATGATCTCACACAATCCTCTGGATTGTTTAAATTGTATATTGTAGATGCATGATCTCACACAATCCTATGGAAGGTTTAAATTGTATATTGTAGATGCATGATCTCACACAATATTCTGGATTGTTTAAATTGTATATTGTAGATGCATGATCTCACACAATCCTCTGCATTGTTTAAATTGTATATTGTAGATGCATAATCTAACACAATCCTCTGGATTGTTTAAATTGTATATGGTAGGTGCATGATCTCACACAATCCTCTGGATTGTTTAAATTGTATATTGTAGATGCATGATCTCACACAATCCTCAAGATTGTTCAAATTGTATATTGTAGATGCATGATCTCACACAATCCTCTGGATTGTTTAAATTGTATATTGTAGATGCATGATCTCACACAATCCTCTGGATAGTTTAAATTGTATATTGTAGATGCATGATCTCTCACAATGCTCTGGATTGTTTAAATTGTATATTGTAGATGCATGATCTCACACAATCCTCTGGATTGTTCAAATTGTATATTGTAGATGCATGATCTCACACATTCCTCTGGATTGTTTAAATTGTATATTGTAGATGCATGATCTCATACAATCCTCTGGATTGTTTAAATTGTATATTGTAGATGCATGCTCTCACACAATCCTTTGGATTGTTTAAATTGTATATTGTATATGCATGATCTCACACAATCCTCTGGATTGTTTAAATTGTATATTGTAGATGCATGATCTCACACAATCCTCTGGATTGTTTACATTGTATATTGTAGATGCATGATCTCACACAATCCTCTGGATTGTTTAAATTGTATATTGTAGATGCATGATCTCACACAATCCTCTGGATTGTTTAAATTGTATATTGTAGAAGCATGATCTCACACAATCCTT
This sequence comes from Ceratothoa steindachneri, assembly GCA_963969495.1. Taxonomy (NCBI): domain Eukaryota; kingdom Metazoa; phylum Arthropoda; class Malacostraca; order Isopoda; family Cymothoidae; genus Ceratothoa; species Ceratothoa steindachneri. The sequence goes on from OZ018323.1 coordinate 178,018,118, forward strand.
TGGATTGTTTAAATTGTATATTGTAGATGCATGATCTCACACAATCCTCGAGATTGTTCAAATTGTATATTGTAGATGCATGATCACACACAATCCTCGAGATTGTTCAAATTGTATATTGTAGATGCATGATCTCACACAATCCTCTGGATTGTTTAAATTGTATATTGTAGATGCATGATCTCACACAATCCTATGGATTGTTTAAATTGTATATTGTAGATGCATGATCTCACAGAATCATCCGGATTGTTTAAATTGTATATTGTAGATGCATGATCTCACAAAATCCTCTGGATTGTTTAAATTGTATATTGTAAATGAATGATCTCACACAATCCTCTAAATTGTTTCAATTGTATATTGTAGATGCCTGATCTCACACAATCCTCTAGGTTGTTTGAATTGTATATTGTAGATTCAGGATCTCACACAATCTTCTGGATTGTTTAAATTGTATATTGTAGATGCATGATCTCACACAATTCTCTGGATTGTTTAAATTGTATATTGTAAATGAATGATCTCACACAATCCTCTGGATTGTTTCAATTGTATATTGTAGATGCCTGATCTCACACAATCCTCTAGGTTGTTTAAATTGTATATTGTAGATTCATGATCTCACACAATCCTCTGGATTGTTTAAATTGTATATTGTAGATTCATGATCTCACACAATTCTCTAGATTGTTTAAATTGTATATTGTAGATGCATAATCTCACACAATCCTCTGGATTGTTTAAATTGTATATTGTAGATGCATGATCTCACACAATCCTCTGGATTGTTTAAATTGTATATTGTAGATGCATGATCTCACACAATCCTATGTATTGTTTAAATTGTATATTGTAGATGCATGATCTCACACAATCCTCTGGATTGTTTAAATTGTATATTGTAGATGCATGATCTCACACAATCCTCTGGATTGTTTAAATTGTATATTGTAGATGCATGATCTCACACAATCCTCTGGAATGTTTAAATTATATATTGTAGATGCATGATCTCACACAATCCTCTGGATTGTTTAAATTGTATATTGTGGAAGCATGATCTCACACAATCCTTTGGATTGTTTAAATTGTATATTGTAGATGCATGATCTCACACAATCCTCGAGATTGTTCAAATTGTATATTGTAGATGCATGATCTCACACAATCCTCTGGATTGTTTAAATTGTATATTGTAGATGCATGATCTCACACAATCCTATGGATTGTTTAAATTGTATATTGTAGATGCATGATCTCACAGAATCATCCGGATTGTTTAAATTGTATATTGTAGATGCATGATCTCACACAATCCTCGAAATTGTTCAAATTGTATATTGTAGATGCATGATCTCACACAATCCTCTGGATTGTTTAAATTGTATATTGTAGATGCATGATCTCACACAATCCTCTGGATAGTTTAAATTGTATATTTTAGATGCATAATCTGACACAATCCTATGGATTGTCTAAATTATATATTGTAAATGCATGATCTCACACAATCCTCTGGATTGTTTAAATTGTATATTGTAGATGCATGATCTCACACAATCCTCTGGATTGTTTAAATTGTATATTGTAGATGCATGATCTCATACAATCCTCTGGATTGTTTAAATTGTATATTGTAGATGCATGCTCTCACACAATCCTTTGGATTGTTTAAATTGTATATTGTAGATGCATGATCTCACACAATCCTCTGGATTGTTTAAATTGTATATTGTAAATGCATGATCTCACACAATCCTCTGGATTGTTTACATTGTATATTGTAGATGCATGATCTCAGACAATCCTCTGGATTGTTTAAATTGTATATTGTAGATGCATGATCTCACACAATCCTCTGGATTGTTTAAATTGTATATTGTAGAAGCATGATCTCACACAATCCTTTGGATTGTTTAAATTGTATATGGTAGATGCATGATCTCACACAATCCTCGAGATTGTTCAAATTGTATATTGTAGATGCATGATCTCACACAATCCTCGAGATTGTTCAAATTGTATATTGTAGATGCATGATCTCACACAATCCTCTGGATTGTTTAAATTGTATATTGTAGATGCATGATCTCACACAATCCTATGGATTGTTTAAATTGTATATTGTAGATGCATGATCTCACAGAATCATCTGGATTGTTTAAATTGTATATTGTAGATGCATGATCTCACAAAATCCTCTGGATTGTTTAAATTGTATATTGTAAATGAATAAACTCACACAATCCTCTGGATTGTTTCAATTGTATATTGTAGATGCCTGATCTCACACAATCCTCTAGGTTGTTTAAATTGAATATTGTAGATTCATGATCTCACACAATCCTCTGGATTGTTTAAATTGTATATTGTAGATGCATGATATCACACAATTCTCTGGATTGTTTAAATTGTATATTGTAGATGCATAATCTCACACAATCCTCTGGATTGTTTAAATTGTATATTGTAGATGCATGATCTCACACAATCCTCTGGATTGTTTAAATTGTATATTGTAGATGCATGATCTCACACAATCCTATGTATTGTTCAAATTGTATATTGTAGATGCATGATCTCACACAATCCTCTGGATTGTTTGAATTGTATATTGTAGATGCATGATCTCACACAATCCTCTGGATTGTTTAAATTGTATATTGTAGATGCATGATCTCACACAATCCTCGAGATTGTTCAAATTGTATATTGTAGATGCATGATCTCACCCAATCCTCCGGATTGTTTAAATTGTATATTGTAGATGCATGATCTCACACAAAGCTCTGGATTGTTTAAATTGTATATTGTAGATGCATGATCTCACACAATCTTCTGGATTGTTTAAATTGTATATTGTAGATGCATGATCTCACACAATCCTCTGGATTGTTTAAATTGTATATTGTAGATGCATGATCTCACACAATCCTCTGGATTGTTTAAATTGTATATTGTAGATGCGTGATCTCACACAATCCTCGAGATTGTTCAAATTGTATATTGTAGATGCATGATCTCACACAATCCTCTGGATTGTTTAAATTGTATATTGTAGAAGCATGATCTCACACAATCCTATGTATTGTTCAAATTGTATATTGTAGATGCATGATCTCACACAATCCTCTGGATTGTTTGAATTGTATATTGTAGATGCATGATCTCACACAATCCTCTGGATTGTTTAAATTGTATATTGTAGATGCATGATCTCACACAATCCTCGAGATTGTTCAAATTGTATATTGTAGATGCATGATCTCACCCAGTCCTCCGGATTGTTTAAATTGTATATTGTAGATGCATGATCTCACACAATCCTCTGGATTGTTTAAATTGTATATTGTAGATGCATGATCTCACACAATCTTCTGGATTGTTTAAATTGTATATTGTAGATGCATGATCTCACACAATCCTCTGGATTGTTTAAATTGTATATTGTAGATGCATGATCTCACACAATCCTCTGGATTGTTTAAATTGTATATTGTAGATGCGTGATCTCACACAATCCTCGAGATTGTTCAAATTGTATATTGTAGATGCATGATCTCACAAAATCCTCTGGATTGTTTAAATTGTATATTGTAGATGCAAAATCTGAAACAATCCTCTGGATTGTTTAAATTGTATATTGTAGATGCATGATCTCACACAATCCTCTGGATTGTTTAAATTGTATATTGTAGATGCATGATCTCACACAATCCTCTGGATTGTTTAAATTGTATATTGTAGATGCATGATCTCACACAATCCTATGGAAGGTTTAAATTGTATATTGTAGATGCATGATCTCACACAATATTCTGGATTGTTTAAATTGTATATTGTAGATGCATGATCTCACACAATCCTCTGGATTGTTTAAATTGTATATTGTAGATGCATAATCTAACACAATCCTCTGGATTGTTTAAATTGTATATGGTAGGTGCATGATCTCACACAATCCTCTGGATTGTTTAAATTGTATATTGTAGATGCATGATCTCACACAATCCTCAAGATTGTTCAAATTGTATATTGTAGATGCATGATCTCACACAATCCTCTGGATTGTTTAAATTGTATATTGTAGATGCATGATCTCACACAATCCTCTGGATAGTTTAAATTGTATATTGTAGATGCATGATCTCTCACAATGCTCTGGATTGTTTAAATTGTATATTGTAGATGCATGATCTCACACAATCCTCTGGATTGTTCAAATTGTATATTGTAGATGCATGATCTCACACATTCCTCTGGATTGTTTAAATTGTATATTGTAGATGCATGATCTCATACAATCCTCTGGATTGTTTAAATTGTATATTGTAGATGCATGCTCTCACACAATCCTTTGGATTGTTTAAATTGTATATTGTATATGCATGATCTCACACAATCCTCTGGATTGTTTAAATTGTATATTGTAGATGCATGATCTCACACAATCCTCTGGATTGTTTACATTGTATATTGTAGATGCATGATCTCACACAATCCTCTGGATTGTTTAAATTGTATATTGTAGATGCATGATCTCACACAATCCTCTGGATTGTTTAAATTGTATATTGTAGAAGCATGATCTCACACAATCCTTTGGATTGTTTAAATTGTATATTGTAGATGCATGATCTCACACAATCCTCGAGATTGTTCAAATTGTATATTGTAGATGCATGATCACACACAATCCTCGAGATTGTTCAAATTGTATATTGTAGATGCATGATCTCACACAATCCTCTGGATTGTTTAAATTGTATATTGTAGATGCATGATCTCACACAATCCTATGGATTGTTTAAATTGTATATTGTAGATGCATGATCTCACAGAATCATCCGGATTGTTTAAATTGTATATTGTAGATGCATGATCTCACAAAATCCTCTGGATTGTTTAAATTGTATATTGTAAATGAATGATCTCACACAATCCTCTAAATTGTTTCAATTGTATATTGTAGATGCCTGATCTCACACAATCCTCTAGGTTGTTTGAATTGTATATTGTAGATTCAGGATCTCACACAATCTTCTGGATTGTTTAAATTGTATATTGTAGATGCATGATCTCACACAATTCTCTGGATTGTTTAAATTGTATATTGTAGATGCATGATCTCACAGAATCATCTGGATTGTTTAAATTGTATATTGTAGATGCATGATCTCACACAATCCTATGTATTGTTTAAATTGTATATTGTAGATGCATGATCTCACACAATCCTCTGGATTGTTTGAATTGTATATTGTAGATGCATGATCTCACACAATCCTCTGGATTGTTTAAATTGTATATTGTAGATGCATGATCTCACGCAATCCTCGAGATTGTTCAAATTGTATATTGTAGATGCATGATCTCACCCAATCCTCTGGATTGTTTAAATTGTATATTGTAGATGCATGATCTCACACAATCCTCTGGATTGTTTGAATTGTATATTGTAGATGCATGATCTCACACAATCCTCTGGATTGTTTAAATTGTATATTGTAGATGCATGATCTCACACAATCCTCGAGATTGTTCAAATTGTATATTGTAGATGCATGATCTCACCCAATCCTCCGGATTGTTTAAATTGTATATTGTAGATGCATGATCTCACACAATCCTATGGATTGTTTAAATTGTATATTGTAGATGCATGATCTCACACAATCTTCTGGATTGTTTAAATTGTATATTGTAGATGCATGATCTCACACAATCCTCTGGATTGTTTAAATTGTATATTGTAGATGCATGATCTCACACAATCCTCTGGATTGTTTAAATTGTATATTGTAGATGCGTGATCTCACACAATCCTCGAGATTGTTCAAATTGTATATTGTAGATGCATGATCTCACACAATCCTCTGGATTGTTTAAATTGTATATTGTAGATGCATAATCTGAAACAATCCTCTGGATTGTTTAAATTGTATATTGTAGATGCATGATCTCACACAATCCTCTGGATTGTTTAAATTGTATATTGTAGATGCATGATCTCACACAATCCTCTGGATTGTTTAAATTGTATATTGTAGATGCATAATCTGAAACAATCCTCTGGATTGTTTAAATTGTATATTGTAGATGCATGATCTCACACAATCCTCTGGATTGTTTAAATTGTATATTGTAGATGCATGATCTCACACAATCCTCTGGATTGTTTAAATTGTATATTGTAGATGCATGATCTCACACAATCCTACGGAAGGTTTAAATTGTATATTGTAGATGCATGATCTCACACAATCCTCTGGATTGTTTAAATTGTATATTGTAGATGCATGATCTCACACAATCCTCTGGATTGTTTAAATTGTATATTGTAGATGCATAATCTAACACAATCCTCTGGATTGTTTAAATTGTATATGGTAGGTGCATGATCTCACACAATCCTCTGGAATGTTTAAATTGTATATTGTAGATGCATGATCTCACACAATCCTCGAAATTGTTCAAATTGTATATTGTAGATGCATGATCTCACACAATCCTCTGGATTGTTTAAATTGTATATTGTAGAAGCATGATCTCACACAATCCTATGTATTGTTCAAATTGTATATTGTAGATGCATGATCTCACACAATCCTCTGGATTGTTTGAATTGTATATTGTAGATGCATGATCTCACACAATCCTCTGGATTGTTTAAATTGTATATTGTAGATGCATGATCTCACACAATCCTCGAGATTGTTCAAATTGTATATTGTAGATGCATGATCTCACCCAGTCCTCCGGATTGTTTAAATTGTATATTGTAGATGCATGATCTCACACAATCCTCTGGATTGTTTAAATTGTATATTGTAGATGCATGATCTCACACAATCTTCTGGATTGTTTAAATTGTATATTGTAGATGCATGATCTCACACAATCCTCTGGATTGTTTAAATTGTATATTGTAGATGCGTGATCTCACACAATCCTCGAGATTGTTCAAATTGTATATTGTAGATGCATGATCTCACAAAATCCTCTGGATTGTTTAAATTGTATATTGTAGATGCAAAATCTGAAACAATCCTCTGGATTGTTTAAATTGTATATTGTAGATGCATGATCTCACACAATCCTCTGGATTGTTTAAATTGTATATTGTAGATGCATGATCTCACACAATCCTCTGGATTGTTTAAATTGTATATTGTAGATGCATGATCTCACACAATCCTATGGAAGGTTTAAATTGTATATTGTAGATGCATGATCTCACACAATATTCTGGATTGTTTAAATTGTATATTGTAGATGCATGATCTCACACAATCCTCTGCATTGTTTAAATTGTATATTGTAGATGCATAATCTAACACAATCCTCTGGATTGTTTAAATTGTATATGGTAGGTGCATGATCTCACACAATCCTCTGGATTGTTTAAATTGTATATTGTAGATGCATGATCTCACACAATCCTCAAGATTGTTCAAATTGTATATTGTAGATGCATGATCTCACACAATCCTCTGGATTGTTTAAATTGTATATTGTAGATGCATGATCTCACACAATCCTCTGGATAGTTTAAATTGTATATTGTAGATGCATGATCTCTCACAATGCTCTGGATTGTTTAAATTGTATATTGTAGATGCATGATCTCACACAATCCTCTGGATTGTTCAAATTGTATATTGTAGATGCATGATCTCACACATTCCTCTGGATTGTTTAAATTGTATATTGTAGATGCATGATCTCATACAATCCTCTGGATTGTTTAAATTGTATATTGTAGATGCATGCTCTCACACAATCCTTTGGATTGTTTAAATTGTATATTGTATATGCATGATCTCACACAATCCTCTGGATTGTTTAAATTGTATATTGTAGATGCATGATCTCACACAATCCTCTGGATTGTTTACATTGTATATTGTAGATGCATGATCTCACACAATCCTCTGGATTGTTTAAATTGTATATTGTAGATGCATGATCTCACACAATCCTCTGGATTGTTTAAATTGTATATTGTAGAAGCATGATCTCACACAATCCTTTGGATTGTTTAAATTGTATATTGTAGATGCATGATCTCACACAATCCTCGAGATTGTTCAAATTGTATATTGTAGATGCATGATCACACACAATCCTCGAGATTGTTCAAATTGTATATTGTAGATGCATGATCTCACACAATCCTCTGGATTGTTTAAATTGTATATTGTAGATGCATGATCTCACACAATCCTATGGATTGTTTAAATTGTATATTGTAGATGCATGATCTCACAGAATCATCCGGATTGTTTAAATTGTATATTGTAGATGCATGATCTCACAAAATCCTCTGGATTGTTTAAATTGTATATTGTAAATGAATGATCTCACACAATCCTCTAAATTGTTTCAATTGTATATTGTAGATGCCTGATCTCACACAATCCTCTAGGTTGTTTGAATTGTATATTGTAGATTCAGGATCTCACACAATCTTCTGGATTGTTTAAATTGTATATTGTAGATGCATGATCTCACACAATTCTCTGGATTGTTTAAATTGTATATTGTAAATGAATGATCTCACACAATCCTCTGGATTGTTTCAATTGTATATTGTAGATGCCTGATCTCACACAATCCTCTAGGTTGTTTAAATTGTATATTGTAGATTCATGATCTCACACAATCCTCTGGATTGTTTAAATTGTATATTGTAGATTCATGATCTCACACAATTCTCTAGATTGTTTAAATTGTATATTGTAGATGCATAATCTCACACAATCCTCTGGATTGTTTAAATTGTATATTGTAGATGCATGATCTCACACAATCCTCTGGATTGTTTAAATTGTATATTGTAGATGCATGATCTCACACAATCCTATGTATTGTTTAAATTGTATATTGTAGATGCATGATCTCACACAATCCTCTGGATTGTTTAAATTGTATATTGTAGATGCATGATCTCACACAATCCTCTGGATTGTTTAAATTGTATATTGTAGATGCATGATCTCACACAATCCTCTGGAATGTTTAAATTATATATTGTAGATGCATGATCTCACACAATCCTCTGGATTGTTTAAATTGTATATTGTGGAAGCATGATCTCACACAATCCTTTGGATTGTTTAAATTGTATATTGTAGATGCATGATCTCACACAATCCTCGAGATTGTTCAAATTGTATATTGTAGATGCATGATCTCACACAATCCTCTGGATTGTTTAAATTGTATATTGTAGATGCATGATCTCACACAATCCTATGGATTGTTTAAATTGTATATTGTAGATGCATGATCTCACAGAATCATCCGGATTGTTTAAATTGTATATTGTAGATGCATGATCTCACACAATCCTCGAAATTGTTCAAATTGTATATTGTAGATGCATGATCTCACACAATCCTCTGGATTGTTTAAATTGTATATTGTAGATGCATGATCTCACACAATCCTCTGGATAGTTTAAATTGTATATTTTAGATGCATAATCTGACACAATCCTATGGATTGTCTAAATTATATATTGTAAATGCATGATCTCACACAATCCTCTGGATTGTTTAAATTGTATATTGTAGATGCATGATCTCACACAATCCTCTGGATTGTTTAAATTGTATATTGTAGATGCATGATCTCATACAATCCTCTGGATTGTTTAAATTGTATATTGTAGATGCATGCTCTCACACAATCCTTTGGATTGTTTAAATTGTATATTGTAGATGCATGATCTCACACAATCCTCTGGATTGTTTAAATTGTATATTGTAAATGCATGATCTCACACAATCCTCTGGATTGTTTACATTGTATATTGTAGATGCATGATCTCAGACAATCCTCTGGATTGTTTAAATTGTATATTGTAGATGCATGATCTCACACAATCCTCTGGATTGTTTAAATTGTATATTGTAGAAGCATGATCTCACACAATCCTTTGGATTGTTTAAATTGTATATGGTAGATGCATGATCTCACACAATCCTCGAGATTGTTCAAATTGTATATTGTAGATGCATGATCTCACACAATCCTCGAGATTGTTCAAATTGTATATTGTAGATGCATGATCTCACACAATCCTCTGGATTGTTTAAATTGTATATTGTAGATGCATGATCTCACACAATCCTATGGATTGTTTAAATTGTATATTGTAGATGCATGATCTCACAGAATCATCTGGATTGTTTAAATTGTATATTGTAGATGCATGATCTCACAAAATCCTCTGGATTGTTTAAATTGTATATTGTAAATGAATAAACTCACACAATCCTCTGGATTGTTTCAATTGTATATTGTAGATGCCTGATCTCACACAATCCTCTAGGTTGTTTAAATTGAATATTGTAGATTCATGATCTCACACAATCCTCTGGATTGTTTAAATTGTATATTGTAGATGCATGATATCACACAATTCTCTGGATTGTTTAAATTGTATATTGTAGATGCATAATCTCACACAATCCTCTGGATTGTTTAAATTGTATATTGTAGATGCATGATCTCACACAATCCTCTGGATTGTTTAAATTGTATATTGTAGATGCATGATCTCACACAATCCTATGTATTGTTCAAATTGTATATTGTAGATGCATGATCTCACACAATCCTCTGGATTGTTTGAATTGTATATTGTAGATGCATGATCTCACACAATCCTCTGGATTGTTTAAATTGTATATTGTAGATGCATGATCTCACACAATCCTCGAGATTGTTCAAATTGTATATTGTAGATGCATGATCTCACCCAATCCTCCGGATTGTTTAAATTGTATATTGTAGATGCATGATCTCACACAAAGCTCTGGATTGTTTAAATTGTATATTGTAGATGCATGATCTCACACAATCTTCTGGATTGTTTAAATTGTATATTGTAGATGCATGATCTCACACAATCCTCTGGATTGTTTAAATTGTATATTGTAGATGCATGATCTCACACAATCCTCTGGATTGTTTAAATTGTATATTGTAGATGCGTGATCTCACACAATCCTCGAGATTGTTCAAATTGTATATTGTAGATGCATGATCTCACACAATCCTCTGGATTGTTTAAATTGTATATTGTAGAAGCATGATCTCACACAATCCTATGTATTGTTCAAATTGTATATTGTAGATGCATGATCTCACACAATCCTCTGGATTGTTTGAATTGTATATTGTAGATGCATGATCTCACACAATCCTCTGGATTGTTTAAATTGTATATTGTAGATGCATGATCTCACACAATCCTCGAGATTGTTCAAATTGTATATTGTAGATGCATGATCTCACCCAGTCCTCCGGATTGTTTAAATTGTATATTGTAGATGCATGATCTCACACAATCCTCTGGATTGTTTAAATTGTATATTGTAGATGCATGATCTCACACAATCTTCTGGATTGTTTAAATTGTATATTGTAGATGCATGATCTCACACAATCCTCTGGATTGTTTAAATTGTATATTGTAGATGCATGATCTCACACAATCCTCTGGATTGTTTAAATTGTATATTGTAGATGCGTGATCTCACACAATCCTCGAGATTGTTCAAATTGTATATTGTAGATGCATGATCTCACAAAATCCTCTGGATTGTTTAAATTGTATATTGTAGATGCAAAATCTGAAACAATCCTCTGGATTGTTTAAATTGTATATTGTAGATGCATGATCTCACACAATCCTCTGGATTGTTTAAATTGTATATTGTAGATGCATGATCTCACACAATCCTCTGGATTGTTTAAATTGTATATTGTAGATGCATGATCTCACACAATCCTATGGAAGGTTTAAATTGTATATTGTAGATGCATGATCTCACACAATATTCTGGATTGTTTAAATTGTATATTGTAGATGCATGATCTCACACAATCCTCTGGATTGTTTAAATTGTATATTGTAGATGCATAATCTAACACAATCCTCTGGATTGTTTAAATTGTATATGGTAGGTGCATGATCTCACACAATCCTCTGGATTGTTTAAATTGTATATTGTAGATGCATGATCTCACACAATCCTCAAGATTGTTCAAATTGTATATTGTAGATGCATGATCTCACACAATCCTCTGGATTGTTTAAATTGTATATTGTAGATGCATGATCTCACACAATCCTCTGGATAGTTTAAATTGTATATTGTAGATGCATGATCTCTCACAATGCTCTGGATTGTTTAAATTGTATATTGTAGATGCATGATCTCACACAATCCTCTGGATTGTTCAAATTGTATATTGTAGATGCATGATCTCACACATTCCTCTGGATTGTTTAAATTGTATATTGTAGATGCATGATCTCATACAATCCTCTGGATTGTTTAAATTGTATATTGTAGATGCATGCTCTCACACAATCCTTTGGATTGTTTAAATTGTATATTGTATATGCATGATCTCACACAATCCTCTGGATTGTTTAAATTGTATATTGTAGATGCATGATCTCACACAATCCTCTGGATTGTTTACATTGTATATTGTAGATGCATGATCTCACACAATCCTCTGGATTGTTTAAATTGTATATTGTAGATGCATGATCTCACACAATCCTCTGGATTGTTTAAATTGTATATTGTAGAAGCATGATCTCACACAATCCTTTGGATTGTTTAAATTGTATATTGTAGATGCATGATCTCACACAATCCTCGAGATTGTTCAAATTGTATATTGTAGATGCATGATCACACACAATCCTCGAGATTGTTCAAATTGTATATTGTAGATGCATGATCTCACACAATCCTCTGGATTGTTTAAATTGTATATTGTAGATGCATGATCTCACACAATCCTATGGATTGTTTAAATTGTATATTGTAGATGCATGATCTCACAGAATCATCCGGATTGTTTAAATTGTATATTGTAGATGCATGATCTCACAAAATCCTCTGGATTGTTTAAATTGTATATTGTAAATGAATGATCTCACACAATCCTCTAAATTGTTTCAATTGTATATTGTAGATGCCTGATCTCACACAATCCTCTAGGTTGTTTGAATTGTATATTGTAGATTCAGGATCTCACACAATCTTCTGGATTGTTTAAATTGTATATTGTAGATGCATGATCTCACACAATTCTCTGGATTGTTTAAATTGTATATTGTAGATGCATGATCTCACAGAATCATCTGGATTGTTTAAATTGTATATTGTAGATGCATGATCTCACACAATCCTATGTATTGTTTAAATTGTATATTGTAGATGCATGATCTCACACAATCCTCTGGATTGTTTGAATTGTATATTGTAGATGCATGATCTCACACAATCCTCTGGATTGTTTAAATTGTATATTGTAGATGCATGATCTCACGCAATCCTCGAGATTGTTCAAATTGTATATTGTAGATGCATGATCTCACCCAATCCTCTGGATTGTTTAAATTGTATATTGTAGATGCATGATCTCACACAATCCTCTGGATTGTTTGAATTGTATATTGTAGATGCATGATCTCACACAATCCTCTGGATTGTTTAAATTGTATATTGTAGATGCATGATCTCACACAATCCTCGAGATTGTTCAAATTGTATATTGTAGATGCATGATCTCACCCAATCCTCCGGATTGTTTAAATTGTATATTGTAGATGCATGATCTCACACAATCCTATGGATTGTTTAAATTGTATATTGTAGATGCATGATCTCACACAATCTTCTGGATTGTTTAAATTGTATATTGTAGATGCATGATCTCACACAATCCTCTGGATTGTTTAAATTGTATATTGTAGATGCATGATCTCACACAATCCTCTGGATTGTTTAAATTGTATATTGTAGATGCGTGATCTCACACAATCCTCGAGATTGTTCAAATTGTATATTGTAGATGCATGATCTCACACAATCCTCTGGATTGTTTAAATTGTATATTGTAGATGCATAATCTGAAACAATCCTCTGGATTGTTTAAATTGTATATTGTAGATGCATGATTTCACACAATCCTCTGGATTGTTTAAATTGTATATTGTAGATGCATGATCTCACACAATCCTCTGGATTGTTTAAATTGTATATTGTAGATGCATAATCTGAAACAATCCTCTGGATTGTTTAAATTGTATATTGTAGATGCATGATCTCACACAATCCTCTGGATTGTTTAAATTGTATATTGTAGATGCATGATCTCACACAATCCTCTGGATTGTTTAAATTGTATATTGTAGATGCATGATCTCACACAATCCTACGGAAGGTTTAAATTGTATATTGTAGATGCATGATCTCACACAATCCTCTGGATTGTTTAAATTGTATATTGTAGATGCATGATCTCACACAATCCTCTGGATTGTTTAAATTGTATATTGTAGATGCATAATCTAACACAATCCTCTGGATTGTTTAAATTGTATATGGTAGGTGCATGATCTCACACAATCCTCTGGAATGTTTAAATTGTATATTGTAGATGCATGATCTCACACAATCCTCGAAATTGTTCAAATTGTATATTGTAGATGCATGATCTCACACAATCCTCTGGATTGTTTAAATTGTATATTGTAGATGCATGATCTCACACAATCCTCTGGATAGTTTAAATTGTATATTTTAGATGCATAATCTGACACAATCCTATGGATTGTCTAAATTATATATTGTAAATGCATGATCTCACACAATCCTCTGGATTGTTTAAATTGTATATTGTAGATGCATGATCTCACACAATCCTCTGGATTGTTTAAATTGTATATTGTAGATGCATGATCTCATACAATCCTCTGGATTGTTTAAATTGTATATTGTAGATGCATGCTCTCACACAATCCTTTGGATTGTTTAAATTGTATATTGTAGATGCATGATCTCACACAATCCTCTGGATTGTTTAAATTGTATATTGTAAATGCATGATCTCACACAATCCTCTGGATTGTTTACATTGTATATTGTAGATGCATGATCTCAGACAATCCTCTGGATTGTTTAAATTGTATATTGTAGATGCATGATCTCACACAATCCTCTGGATTGTTTTAATTGTATATTGTAGTAGCATGATCTCACACAATCCTTTGGATTGTTTAAATTGTATATTGTAGATGCATGATCTCACACAATCCTCGAGATTGTTCAAATTGTATATTGTAGATGCATGATCTCACACAATCCTCGAGATTGTTCAAATTGTATATTGTAGATGCATGATCTCACACATTCCTCTGGATTGTTTAAATTGTATATTGTAGATGCATGATCTCACACAATCCTATGGATTGTTTAAATTGTATATTGTAGATGCATGATCTCACAGAATCATCTGGATTGTTTAAATTGTATATTGTAGATGCATGATCTCACAAAATCCCCTGGATTGTTTAAATTGTATATTGTAAATGAATAAACTCACACAATCCTCTGGATTGTTTCAATTGTATATTGTAGATGACTGATCTCACACAAATCCTCTAGGTTGTTTTTAATTGTATATTGTAGATTCATGATCTCACACAATCCTCTGGATTGTTTAAATTGTATATTGTAGATGCATGATATCACACAATTCTCTGGATTGTTTAAATTGTATATTGTAGATGCATAATCTCACACAATCCTCTAGATTGTTGAAATTGTATATTGTAGATGCATGATCTCACACAATCCTCTGGATTGTTTAAATTGTATATTGTAGATGCATGATCTCACACAATCCTCGAAATTGTTCAAATTGTATATTGTAGATGCATGATCTCACACAATCCTCTGGATTGTTTAAATTGTATATTGTAGATGCATGATCTCACACAATCCTCTGGATAGTTTAAATTGTATATTTTAGATGCATAATCTGACACAATCCTATGGATTGTCTAAATTATATATTGTAAATGCATGATCTCACACAATCCTCTGGATTGTTTAAATTGTATATTGTAGATGCATGATCTCACACAATCCTCTGGATTGTTTAAATTGTATATTGTAGATGCATGATCTCATACAATCCTCTGGATTGTTTAAATTGTATATTGTAGATGCATGCTCTCACACAATCCTTTGGATTGTTTAAATTGTATATTGTAGATGCATGATCTCACACAATCCTCTGGATTGTTTAAATTGTATATTGTAAATGCATGATCTCACACAATCCTCTGGATTGTTTACATTGTATATTGTAGATGCATGATCTCAGACAATCCTCTGGATTGTTTAAATTGTATATTGTAGATGCATGATCTCACACAATCCTCTGGATTGTTTAAATTGTATATTGTAGAAGCATGATCTCACACAATCCTTTGGATTGTTTAAATTGTATATTGTAGATGCATGATCTCACACAATCCTCGAGATTGTTCAAATTGTATATTGTATATGCATGATCTCACACAATCCTCGAGATTGTTCAAATTGTATATTGTAGATGCATGATCTCACACAATCCTCTGGATTGCTTAAATTGTATATTGTAGATTCATGATCTCACACAATCCTATGGATTGTTTAAATTGTATATTGTAGATGCATGATCTCACAGAATCATCTGGATTGTTTAAATTGTATATTGTAGATGCATGATCTCACAAAATCCTCTGGATTGTTTAAATTGTATATTGTAAATGAATAAACTCACACAATCCTCTGGATTGTTTCAATTGTATATTGTAGATGCCTGATCTCACACAATCCTCTAGGTTGTTTAAATTTTATATTGTAGATTCATGATCTCACACAATCCTCTGGATTGTTTAAATTGTATATTGTAGATGCATGATATCACACAATTCTCTGGATTGTTTAAATTGTATATTGTAGATGCATAATCTCACACAATCCTCTGGATTGTTTAAATTGTATATTGTAGATGCATGATCTCACACAATCCTCTGGATTGTTTAAATTGTATATTGTAGATGCATGATCGCACACAATCCTATGTATTGTTCAAATTTTATATTGTAGATGCATGATCTCACACAATCCTCTGGATTGTTTGAATTGTATATTGTAGATGCATGATCTCACACAATCCCCTGGATTGTTTAAATTGTATATTGTAGATGCATGATCTCACACAATCCTCGAGATTGTTCAAATTGTATATTGTAGATGCATGATCTCACCCAATCCTCCGGATTGTTTAAATTGTATATTGTAGATGCATGATCTCACACAATCCTCTGGATTGTTTAAATTGTATATTGTAGATGCATGATCTCACACAATCTTCTGGATTGTTTAAATTGTATATTGTAGATGCATGATCTCACACAATCCTCTGGATTGTTTAAATTGTATATTGTAGATGCATGATCTCACACAATCCTCTGGATTGTTTAAATTGTATATTGTAGATGCGTGATCTCACACAATCCTCGAGATTGTTCAAATTGTATATTGTAGATGCATGATCTCACACAATCCTCTGGATTGTTTAAATTGTATATTGTAGATGCAAAATCTGAAACAATCCTCTGGATTGTTTAAATTGTATATTGTAGATGCATGATCTCACACAATCCTCTGGATTGTTTAAATTGTATATTGTAGATGCATGATCTCACACAATCCTCTGGATTGTTTAAATTGTATATTGTAGATGCATGATCTCACACAATCCTATGGAAGGTTTAAATTGTATATTGTAGATGCATGATCTCACACAATCCTCTGGATTGTTTAAATTGTATATTGTAGATGCATGATCTCACACAATCCTCTGGATTGTTTAAATTGTATATTGTAGATGCATGATCTCACACAATCCTCTGGATTGTTTAAATTGTATATTGTAGATGCATGATCTCACACAATCCTCTGGATAGTTTAAATTGTATATTGTAGATGCATGATCTCTCACAATCCTCTGGATTGTTTAAATTGTATATTGTAGATGCATGATCTCACACAATCCTCGAGATTGTTCAAATTGTATATTGTAGATGCATGATCTCACACAATCCTCTGGATTGTTTAAATTGTATATTGTAGATGCATGATCTCACACAATCCTCTGGATAGTTTAAATTGTATATTGTAGATGCATGATCTCTCACAATGCTCTGGATTGTTTAAATTGTATATTGTAGATGCATGATCTCACACAATCCTCTGGATTGTTCAAATTGTATATTGTAGATGCATGATCTCACACAATCCTCTGGATTGTTTAAATTGTATATTGTAGATGCATGATCTCATACAATCCTCTGGATTGTTTAAATTGTATATTGTAGATGCATGCTCTCACACAATCCTTTGGATTGTTTAAATTGTATATTGTATATGCATGATCTCACACAATCCTCTGGATTGTTTGAATTGTATATTAGATGCATGATCTCACACAATCCTCTGGATTGTTTACATTGTATATTGTAGATGCATGATCTCACACAATCCTCTGGATTGTTTAAATTGTATATTGTAGATGCATGATCTCACACAATCCTCTGGATTGTTTAAATTGTATATTGTAGAAGCATGATCTCACACAATCCTTTGGATTGTTTAAATTGTATATTGTAGATGCATGATCTCACACAATCCTCGAGATTGTTCAAATTGTATATTGTAGATGCATGATCACACACAAACCTCGAGATTGTTCAAATTGTATATTGTAGATGCATGATCTCACACAATCCTCTGGATTGTTTAAATTGTATATTGTAGATGCATGATCTCACACAATCCTATGGATTGTTTAAATTGTATATTGTAGATGCATGATCTCACAGAATCATCCGGGTTGTTGAAATTGTATATTGTAGATGCATGATCTCACAAAATCCTCTGGATTGTTTAAATTGTATATTGTAAATGAATGATCTCACACAATCCTCTACATTGTTTCAATTGTATATTGTAGATGCCTGATCTCACACAATCCTCTAGGTTGTTTAAATTGTATATTGTAGATTCAGGATCTCACACAATCCTCTGGATTGTTTAAATTGTATATTGTAGATGCATGATCTCACACAATTCTATGGATTGTTTAAATTGTATATTGTAGATGCATGATCTCACAGAATCATCTGGATTGTTTAAATTGTATATTGTAGATGCATGATCTCACACAATCCTATGTATTGTTTAAATTGTATATTGTAGATGCATGATCTCACACAATCCTCTGGATTGTTTGAATTGTATATTGTAGATGCATGATCTCACACAATCCTCTGGATTGTTTAAATTGTATATTGTAGATGCAAGATCTCACGCAATCCTCGAGATTGTTCAAATTGTATATTGTAGATGCATGATCTCACCCAATCCTCTGGATTGTTTAAATTGTATATTGTAGATGCATGATCTCACACAATCCTCTGGATTGTTTGAATTGTATATTGTAGATGCATAATCTCACACAATCCTCTGGATTGTTTAAATTGTATATTGTAGATGCATGATCTCACACAATCCTCGAGATTGTTCAAATTGTATATTGTAGATGCATGATCTCACCCAATCCTCCGGATCGTTTAAATTGTATATTGTAGATGCATGATCTCACACAATCCTATGGATTGTTTAAATTGTATATTGTAGATGCATGATCTCACACAATCTTCTGGATTGTTTAAATTGTATATTGTAGATGCATGATCTCACACAATCCTCTGGATTGTTTAAATTGTATATTGTAGATGCATGATCTCACACAATCCTCTGGATTGTTTAAATTGTATATTGTAGATGCGTGATCTCACACAATCCTCGAGATTGTTCAAATTGTATATTGTAGATGCATGATCTCAAACAATCCTCTGGATTGTTTAAATTGTATATTGTAGATGCATAATCTGAAACAATCCTCTGGATTGTTTAAATTGTATATTGTAGATGCATGATCTGACACAATCCTCTGGATTGTTTAAATTGTATATTGTAGATGCATGATCTCACACAATCCTCTGGATTGTTTAAATTGTATATTGTAGATGCATAATCTGAAACAATCCTCTGGATTGTTTAAATTGTATATTGTAGATGCATGATCTCACAAAATCCTCTGGATTGTTTAAATTGTATATTGTAGATGCATGATCTCACACAATCCTCTGGATTGTTTAAATTGTATATTGTAGATGCATGATCTCACACAATCCTACGGAAGGTTTAAATTGTATATTGTAGATGCATGATCTCACACAATCCTCTGGATTGTTTAAATTGTATATTGTAGATGCATGATCTCACACAATCCTCTGGATTGTTTAAATTGTATATTGTAGATGCATAATCTAACACAATCCTCTGGATTGTTTAAATTGTATATGGTAGGTGCATGATCTCACACAATCCTCTGGAATGTTTAAATTGTATATTGTAGATGCATGATCTCACACAATCCTCGAAATTGTTCAAATTGTATATTGTAGATGCATGATCTCACACAATCCTCTGGATTGTTTAAATTGTATATTGTAGATGCATGATCTCACACAATCCTCTGGATAGTTTAAATTGTATATTTTAGATGCATAATCTGACACAATCCTATGGATTGTCTAAATTATATATTGTAAATGCATGATCTCACACAATCCTCTGGATTGTTTAAATTGTATATTGTAGATGCATGATCTCACACAATCCTCTGGATTGTTTAAATTGTATATTGTAAATGCATGATCTCACACAATCCTCTGGATTGTTTACATTGTATATTGTAGATGCATGATCTCAGACAATCCTCTGGATTGTTTAAATTGTATATTGTAGATGCATGATCTCACACAATCCTCTGGATTGTTTAAATTGTATATTGTAGAAGCATGATCTCACACAATCCTTTGGATTGTTTAAATTGTATATTGTAGATGCATGATCTCACACAATCCTCGAGATTGTTCAAATTGTATATTGTAGATGCATGATCTCACACAATCCTCGAGATTGTTCAAATTGTATATTGTAGATGCATGATCTCACACAATCCTCTGGATTGTTTAAATTGTATATTGTAGATGCATGATCTCACACAATCCTATGGATTGTTTAAATTGTATATTGTAGATGCATGATCTCACAGAATCATCTGGATTGTTTAAATTGTATATTGTAGATGCATGATCTCACAAAATCCTCTGGATTGTTTAAATTGTATATTGTAAATGAATAAACTCACACAATCCTCTGGATTGTTTCAATTGTATATTGTAGATGCCTGATCTCACACAATCCTCTAGGTTGTTTTTAATTGTATATTGTAGATTCATGATCTCACACAATCCTCTGGATTGTTTAAATTGTATATTGTAGATGCATGATATCACACAATTCTCTGGATTGTTTAAATTGTATATTGTAGATGCATAATCTCACACAATCCTCTGGATTGTTTAAATTGTATATTGTAGATGCATGATCTCACACAATCCTCTGGATTGTTTAAATTGTATATTGTAGATGCATGATCTCACACAATCCTCGAAATTGTTCAAATTGTATATTGTAGATGCATGATCTCACACAATCCTTTGGATTGTTTAAATTGTATATTGTAGATGCATGATCTCACACAATCCTCTGGATAGTTTAAATTGTATATTTTAGATGCATAATCTGACACAATCCTATGGATTGTCTAAATTATATATTGTAAATGCATGATCTCACACAATCCTCTGGATTGTTTAAATTGTATATTGTAGATGCATGATCTCACACAATCCTCTGGATTGTTTAAATTGTATATTGTAGATGCATGATCTCATACAATCCTCTGGATTGTTTAAATTGTATATTGTAGATGCATGCTCTCACACAATCCTTTGGATTGTTTAAATTGTATATTGTAGATGCATGATCTCACACAATCCTCTGGATTGTTTAAATTGTATATTGTAAATGCATGATCTCACACAATCCTCTGGATTGTTTACATTGTATATTGTAGATGCATGATCTCAGACAATCCTCTGGATTGTTTAAATTGTATATTGTAGATGCATGATCTCACACAATCCTCTGGATTGTTTAAATTGTATATTGTAGAAGCATGATCTCACACAATCCTTTGGATTGTTTAAATTGTATATTGTAGATGCATGATCTCACACAATCCTCGAGATTGTTCAAATTGTATATTGTATATGCATGATCTCACACAATCCTCGAGATTGTTCAAATTGTATATTGTAGATGCATGATCTCACACAATCCTCTGGATTGCTTAAATTGTATATTGTAGATTCATGATCTCACACAATCCTATGGATTGTTTAAATTGTATATTGTAGATGCATGATCTCACAGAATCATCTGGATTGTTTAAATTGTATATTGTAGATGCATGATCTCACAAAATCCTCTGGATTGTTTAAATTGTATATTGTAAATGAATAAACTCACACAATCCTCTGGATTGTTTCAATTGTATATTGTAGATGCCTGATCTCACACAATCCTCTAGGTTGTTTAAATTGTATATTGTAGATTCATGATCTCACACAATCCTCTGGATTGTTTAAATTGTATATTGTAGATGCATGATATCACACAATTCTCTGGATTGTTTAAATTGTATATTGTAGATGCATAATCTCACACAATCCTCTGGATTGTTTAAATTGTATATTGTAGATGCATGATCTCACACAATCCTCTGGATTGTTTAAATTGTATATTGTAGATGCATGATCTCACACAATCCTATGTATTGTTCAAATTGTATATTGTAGATGCATGATCTCACACAATCCTCTGGATTGTTTGAATTGTATATTGTAGATGCATGATCTCACACAATCCTCTGGATTGTTTAAATTGTATATTGTAGATGCATGATCTCACACAATCCTCGAGATTGTTCAAATTGTATATTGTAGATGCATGATCTCACCCAATCCTCCGGATTGTTTAAATTGTATATTGTAGATGCATGATCTCACACAATCCTCTGGATTGTTTAAATTGTATATTGTAGATGCATGATCTCACACAATCTTCTGGATTGTTTAAATTGTATATTGTAGATGCATGATCTCACACAATCCTCTGGATTGTTTAAATTGTATATTGTAGATGCGTGATCTCACACAATCCTCGAGATTGTTCAAATTGTATATTGTAGATGCATGATCTCACACAATCCTCTGGATTGTTTAAATTGTATATTGTAGATGCAAAATCTGAAACAATCCTCTGGATTGTTTAAATTGTATATTGTAGATGCATGATCTCACACAATCCTCTGGATTGTTTAAATTGTATATTGTAGATGCATGATCTCACACAATCCTCTGGATTGTTTAAATTGTATATTGTAGATGCATGATCTCACACAATCCTATGGAAGGTTTAAATTGTATATTGTAGATGCATGATCTCACACAATCCTCTGGATTGTTTAAATTGTATATTGTAGATGCATGATCTCACACAATCCTCTGGATTGTTTAAATTGTATATTGTAGATGCATGATCTCACACAATCCTCTGGATTGTTTAAATTGTATATTGTAGATGCATGATCTCACACAATCCTCTAGGTAGTTTAAATTGTATATTGTAGATGCATGATCTCTCACAATCCTCTGGATTGTTTAAATTGTATATTGTAGATGCATGATCTTACACAATCCTCTGGATTGTTCAAATTGTATATTGTAGATGCATGATCTCACACAATCCTCTGGATTGTTTAAATTGTATATTGTAGATGCATGATCTCACACAATCCTCTGGATTGTTTAAATTGTATATTGTAGATGCATGCTCTTACACAATCCTTTGGATTGTTTAAATTGTATATTGTAGATGCATGATCTCACACAATCCTCTGGATTGTTTAAATTGTATATTGTAGATGCATGATCTCACACAATCCTCTGGATTGTTTACATTGTATATTGTAGATGCATGATCTCACACAATCCTCTGGATTGTTTAAATTGTATATTGTAGATGCATGATCTCACACAATCCTCTGGATTGTTTAAATTGTATATTGTAGAAGCATGATCTCACACAATCCTTTGGATTGTTTAAATTGTATATTGTAGATGCATGATCTCACACAATCCTCGAGATTGTTCAAATTGTATATTGTAGATGCATGATCTCACACAATCCTCGAGATTGTTCAAATTGTATATTGTAGATGCATGATCTCACACAATCCTCTGGATTGTTTAAATTGTATATTGTAGATGCATGATCTCACACAATCCTATGGATTGTTTAAATTGTATATTGTAGATGCATGATCTCACAGAATCATCCGGATTGTTTAAATTGTATATTGTAGATGCATGATCTCACAAAATCCTCTGGATTGTTTAAATTGTATATTGTAAATGAATGATCTCACACAATCCTCTACATTGTTTCAATTGTATATTGTAGATGCCTGATCTCACACAATCCTCTGGATTGTTTAAATTGTATATTGTAGATTCAGGATCTCACACAATCCTCTGGATTGTTTAAATTGTATATTGTAGATGCATTATCTCACACAATTCTCTGGATTGTTTAAATTGTATATTGTAGATGCATAATCTCACACAATCCTCTGGATTTTTTAAATTGTATATTGTAGATGCATGATCTCACACAATCCTATGTATTATTTAAATTGTATATTGTAGATGCATGATCTCACACAATCCTCTGGATTGTTTGAATTGTATATTGTAGATGCATGATCTCACACAATCCTCTGGATTGTTTAAATTGTATATTGTAGATGCATGATCTCACACAATCCTCGAGATTGTTCAAATTGTATATTGTAGATGCATGATCTCACCCAATCCTCTGGATTGTTTAAATTGTATATTGTAGATGCATGATCTCACACAATCCTCTGGATTGTTTGAATTGTATATTGTAGATGCATGATCTCACACAATCCTCTGGATTGTTTAAATTGTATATTGTAGATGCATGATCTCACACAATCCTCGAAATTGTTCAAATTGTATATTGTAGATGCATGATCTCACCTAATCCTCCGGATTGTTTAAATTGTATATTGTAGATGCATGATCTCACACAATCCTCTGGATTGTTTAAATTGTATATTGTAGATGCATGATCTCACACAATCTTCTGGATTGTATAAATTGTATATTGTAGATGCATGATCTCACACAATCCTCTGGATTGTTTAAATTGTATATTGTAGATGCATGATCTCACACAATCCTCTGGATTGTTTAAATTGTATATTGTAGATGCGTGATCTCACACAATCCTCGAGATTGTTCAAATTGTATATTGTAGATGCATGATCTCACACAATCCTCTGGATTGTTTAAATTGTATATTGTAGATGCATAATCTGAAACAATCCTCTGGATTGTTTAAATTGTATATTGTAGATGCATGATCTCACACAATCCTCTGGATTGTTTAAATTGTATATTGTAGATGCATGATCTCACACAATCCTCTGGATTGTTTAAATTGTATATTGTAGATGCATGATCTCACACAATCCTATGGAAGGTTTCAATTGTATATTGTAGATGCATGATCTCACACAATCCTCTGGATTGTTTAAATTGTATATTGTAGATGCATGATCTCACACAATCCTCTGGATTGTTTAAATTGTATATTGTAGATTCATAATCTAACACAATCCTCTGGATTGTTTAAATTGTATATGGTAGGTGCATGATCTCACACAATCCTCTGGATTGTTTAAATTGTATATTGTAGATGCATGATCTCACACAATCCTCGAGATTGTTCAAATTGTATATTGTAGATGCATGATCTCACACAATCCTCTGGATTGTTTAAATTGTATATTGTAGATGCAAAATCTGAAACAATCCTCTGGATTGTTTAAATTGTATATTGTAGATGCATGATCTCACACAATCCTCTGGATTGTTTAAATTGTATATTGTAGATGCATGATCTCACACAATCCTCTGGATTGTTTAAATTGTATATTGTAGATGCATGATCTCACACAATCCTATGGAAGGTTTAAATTGTATATTGTAGATGCATGATCTCATACAATCCTCTGGATTGTTTAAATTGTATATTGTAGATGCATGCTCTGACACAATCCTTTGGATTGTTTAAATTGTATATTGTAGATGCATGATCTCACACAATCCTCTGGATTGTTTAAATTGTATATTGTAGATGCATGATCTCACACAATCCTCTGGATTGTTTAATTTGTATATTGTAGATGCATGATCTCACACAATCCTCTGGATTGTTTAAATTGTATATTGTAGATACATGATCTCACACAATCCTCTGGATTGTTTAAATTGTATATTGTAGAAGCATGATCTCACACAATCCTTTGGATTGTTTAAATTGTATATTGTAGATGCATGATCTCACACAATCCTCGAGATTGTTCAAATTGTATATTGTAGATGCATGATCTCACACAATCCTCGAGATTGTTCAAATGGTATATTGTAGATGCATGATCTCACACAATCCTCTGGATTGTTTAAATTGTATATTGTGGATGCATGATCTCACACAATCCTATGGATTGTTTAAATTGTATATTGTAGATGCATGATCTCACACAATCCTCTGGATTGTTAAAATTGTATATTGTAGATGCATGATCTCACACAATCCTCTGGATTGTTTAAATTGTATATTGTAGATGCGTGATCTCACACAATCCTCGAGATTGTTCAAATTGTATATTGTAGATGCATGATCTCACACAATCCTCTGGATTGTTTAAATTGTATATTGTAGATGCATAATCTGAAACAATCCTCTGGATTGTTTAAATTGTATATTGTAGATGCATGATCTCACACAATCCTCTGGATTGTTTAAATTGTAGATGCATGATCTCACACAATCCTCTGGATTGTTTAAATTGTATATTGTAGATGCATGATCTCACACAATCCTATGGAAGGTTTCAATTGTATATTGTAGATGCATGATCTCACACAATCCTCTGGATTGTTTAAATTGTATATTGTAGATGCATGATCTCACACAATCCTCTGGATTGTTTAAATTGTATATTGTAGATTCATAATCTAAAACAATCCTCTGGATTGTTTAAATTGTATATGGTAGGTGCATGATCTCACACAATCCTCTGGATTGTTTAAATTGTATATTGTAGATGCATGATCTCACACAATCCTCGAGATTGTTCAAATTGTATATTGTAGATGCATGATCTCACACAATCCTCTGGATTGTTTAAATTGTATATTGTAGATGCATGATCTCACACAATCCTCTGGATAGTTTAAATTGTATATTGTAAAAGCATGATCTCTCACAATCCTCTGGATTGTTTAAATTGTATATTGTAGATGCATGATCTCACACAATCCTCTGGATTGTTCAAATTGTATATTGTAGATGCATGATCTCACACAATCCTCTGGATTGTTTAAATTGTATATTGTAGATGCATGATCTCATACAATCCTCTGGATTGTTTAAATTGTATATTGTAGATGCATGCTCTGACACAATCCTTTGGATTGTTTAAATTGTATATTGTAGATGCATGATCTCACACAATCCTCTGGATTGTTTAAATTGTATATTGTAGATGCATGATCTCACACAATCCTCTGGATTGTTTAATTTGTATATTGTAGATGCATGATCTCACACAATCCTCTGGATTGTTTAAATTGTATATTGTAGATACATGATCTCACACAATCCTCTGGATTGTTTAAATTGTATATTGTAGAAGCATGATCTCACACAATCCTTTGGATTGTTTAAATTGTATATTGTAGATGCATGATCTCACACAATCCTCGAGATTGTTCAAATTGTATATTGTAGATGCATGATCTCACACAATCCTCGAGATTGTTCAAATGGTATATTGTAGATGCATGATCTCACACATTCCTCTGGATTGTTTAAATTGTATATTGTGGATGCATGATCTCACACAATCCTATGGATTGTTTAAATTGTATATTGTAGATGCATGATCTCACACAATCCTCTGGATTGTTAAAATTGTATATTGTAGATGCATGATCTCACACAATCCTCTGGATTGTTTAAATTGTATATTGTAGATGCATGATCTCATACAATCCTCTGGATTGTTTAAATTGTATATTGTAGATGCATGCTCTCACACAATCCTTTGGATTGTTTAAATTGTATATTGTATATGCATGATCTCACCCAATCCTCTGGATTGTTTAAATTGTATATTGTAGATGCATGATCTCACACAATCCTCTGGATTGTTTAAATTGTATATTGTAGATGCATGATCTCACACAATCCTCTGGATTGTTTAAATTGTATATTGTAGATTCATGATCTCACACAATCCTCTGGATTGTTTAAATTGTATATTGTAGATGCGTGATCTCACACAATCCTCGAGATTGTTCAAATTGTATATTGTAGATGCATGATCTCACACAATCCTCTGGATTGTTTAAATTGTATATTGTAGATGCATAATCTGAAACAATCCTCTGGATTGTTTAAATTGTATATTGTAGATGCATGATCTCACACAATCCTCTGGATTGTTTGAATTGTATATTGTAGATGCATGATCTCACACAATCCTCTGGATTGTTTAAATTGTATATTGTAGATGCATGATCTCACACAATCCTATGGAAGGTTTAAATTGTATATTGTAGATGCATGATCTCACACAATCCTCTGGATTGTTTAAATTGTATATTGTAGATGCATGATCTCACACAATCCTCTGGATTGTTTAAATTGTATATTGTAGATGCATAATCTAACACAATCCTCTGGATTGTTTGAATTGTATATGGTAGGTGCATGATCTCACACAATCCTCTGGATTGTTTAAAT
The DNA here is from genome assembly GCA_963969495.1 of Ceratothoa steindachneri. NCBI lineage: Eukaryota > Metazoa > Arthropoda > Malacostraca > Isopoda > Cymothoidae > Ceratothoa > Ceratothoa steindachneri. The sequence continues at coordinate 178,046,938 of OZ018323.1, forward strand.
TGTATATTGTAGATGCATGATCTCACACAATCCTCGAGATTGTTCAAATTGTATATTGTAGATGCATGATCTCACAAAATCCTCTGGATTGTTTAAATTGTATATTTTAGATGCATGATCTCACACAATCCTATGGATTGTTTAAATTGTATATTGGAGATGCATGATGTTACACAAACCTCTGGATTATTTAAATTGTATATTGTAGATGCATGATCTCACACAATCCTCTGGATTGTTTAAATTGTATATTGTAGATGCATGATCTCACACAATCCTCTGGATAGTTTAAATTGTATATTGTAGATGCATGATCTGACACAATCCTATGGATTGTCTAAATTGTATATTGTAAATGCATGATCTCACACAATCCTATAGATTGTTTAAATTGTATATTGTTAATGAATGATCTCTCACAATCCTTTGGATTGTTTAAATTGTATATTGTAGGTGCATGATCTCACACAATCCTCTAAGTTGTTTAAATTGTATATTGTAGATGCATGATCTCACACAATCCTCTGGATTGTTTAAATTGTATATTGTAGATGCATGATCTCACACAATCCTCTGGATTGTTTAAATTGTATATTGTAGATGCATGATCTCACACAATCCTCTGGATTGTTTAAATTGTATATTGTAGATGCATGATCTCACACAATCCTATGTATTGTTTCAATTGTATATTGTAGATGCATGATCTCACACAATCCTCTGGATTGTTTAAATTGTATATTATAGATGCATGATCTCACACAATCCTCTGGATTGTTTAAATTGTATATTGTAGATGCATGATCTCACACAATCCTTTGGATTGTTTAAATAATATATTGTAGATGCATGATCTCACACAATCCTCGAGATTGTTCAAATTGTATATTGTAGATGCATGATCTCACCCAATCCTCTGGATTGTTTAAATTGTATATTGTAGATTCATGATCTCACACAATCCTCTGGATTGTTTAAATTGTATATTGTAGATGCATGATCTCACACAATCTTCTGGATTGTTTAAATTGTATATTGTAGATGCATGATCTCACAAAATCCTTTGGATTGTTTAAATTGTATATTGTAGATGCATGATCTCACACAATCCTCTGGATTGTTTAAATTGTATATTGTAGATGCATGATCTCACACAATCCTCTGGATTGTTTAAATTGTATATTGTAGATGCATGATCTCACACAATCCTCTGGATTGTTTAAATTGTATATTGTAGATGCATGATCTCACACAATCCTATGTATTGTTTCAATTGTATATTGTAGATGCATGATCTCACACAATCCTCTGGATTGTTTAAATTGTATATTATAGATGCATGATCTCACACAATCCTCTGGATTGTTTAAATTGTATATTGTAGATGCATGATCTCACACAATCCTTTGGATTGTTTAAATAATATATTGTAGATGCATGATCTCACACAATCCTCGAGATTGTTCAAATTGTATATTGTAGATGCATGATCTCACCCAATCCTCTGGATTGTTTAAATTGTATATTGTAGATGAATGATCTCACACAATCCTCTGGATTGTTTAAATTGTATATTGTAGATGCATGATCTAACACAATCCTCTGGATTGTTTAAATTGTATATTGTAGATGCATGATCTCAAACAATCCTATGGATTGTTTAAATTGTATATTGTAGATGCATGATCTCACACAATCCTCTAGATTGTTTAAATTGTATATTGTAGATGCATGATCTCACAAAATTCTCTGGATTGTTTAAATTGTATATTGTAAATGAATGATTTCACACAATCCTTTGGATTGTTTCAATTGTATATTGTAGATGCCTGATCTCACACAATCCTCTAGGTTGTTTAAATTGTATATTGTAGATTCATGATCTCACACAATCCTCTGGATTGTTTAAATTGTATATTGTAGATGCATGATCTCACACAATCCTATGGATTGTTTAAATTGTATATTGTAAATGCATGATCTCACACAATCCTCTGGATTGTTTAAATTGTATATTGTAGATTCATGATCTCACACAATCCTCTGGATTGTTTAAATTGTATATTGTAGATTCATGATCTCACACAATCTTTTGGATTGTTTAAATTGTATATTGTAGATGCATGATCTCACACAATCCTCTGGATTGTTTAAATTGTATATTGTAGATGCATGATCTCACACAATCCTCTGGATTGTTTAAATTGTATATTGTAGATGCATGATCTCACACAATCCCTGGATTGTTTAAATTGTATATTGTAGATGCATGATCTCACACAATCCTCTGGATTGTTTAAATTGTATATTGTAGATGCATGATCTTACACAATCTTCTGGATTGTTTCAATTGTATATTGTAGATGCATGTTCTCACACAATCCTCTGGATTGTTTAAATTGTATATTGTAGATGCATGATCTCACACAATCCTCTGGAATGTTTAAATTGTATATTGTAGATTAATGATCTCACACAATCCTCTGGATTGTTTAAATTGTATATTGTATAAGCATGATCTCACACAATCTTTTGGATTGTTTAAATTGTATATTGTAGATGCATGATCTCACACAATCCTCTGGATTGTTTAAATTGTATATTGTAGATGCATGATCTCACACAATCCCTGGATTGTTTAAATTGTATATTGTAGATGCATGATCTCACACAATCCTCTAGATTGTTTAAATTGTATATTGTAGATGCATGATCTCACACAATCCTCTGGATTGTTTAAATTGTATATTGTAGATGCATGATCTCACACAATCCCTGGATTTTTTAAATTGTATATTGTAGATGCATGATCTCACACAATCCTCTGGATTGTTTAAATTGTATATTGTAGATGCATGATCTTACACAATCTTCTGGATTGTTTAAATTGTATATTGTAGATGCATGATCTCACACAATCCTCTGGATTGTTTAAATTGTATATTTTAGATGCATGATCTCACACAATCCTATGGATTGTTTAAATTGTATATTGGAGATGCATGATCTTACACAATCCTCTGGATTGTTTAAATTGTATATTGTAGATGCATGATCTCACACAATCCTCTGGATTGTTTAAATTGTATTTTGTAGATGCATGATCTCACACAATCCTCTGGATTGTTTAAATTGTATATTGTAGATGCATGATCTCACACAATCCTCTGGATTGTTTAAATTGTATATTGTAGATGCATGATCTCACACAATTCTCTGGATTGTTTAAATTGTATATTGTAGATACATGATCTCACACAATCCTCTGGAATGTTTAAATTGTATATTGTAGATGCATGATCTCACACAATCCTCTGGATTGTTTAAATTGTATATTGTAGAAGCATGATCTCACACAATTCTTTGGATTGTTTAAATTGTATATTGTAGATGCATGATCTCACACAATCCTCGAGATTGTTCAAATTGTATATTGTAGATGCATGATCTCACATAATCCTCTGGATTGTTTAAATTGTATATTGTAGATGCATGATCTCACACAATCCTCTGTATTGTTTAAATTGTATATTGTAGATCCATGATCTCACACAATCCTCTAGATTGTTTAAATTGTATATTGTAGATGCATGATCTCACACAATCCTCTGGATTGTTTAAATTGTATATTGTAGATGCATGATCTCACACAATCCTCTGGATTGTTTAAATTGTATATTGTAGATGCATGATCTTACACAATCTTCTGGATTGTTTAAATTTTATATTGTAGATGCATGATCTCACACAATCCTCTGGATTGTTTAAATTGTATATTGTAGATGCATGATCTCACATAATCCTATGGATTGTTTAAATTGTATATTGTAGATGCATGATCTCACACAATCCTCTGGATTGTTTAAATTGTATATTGTAGATGCATGATCTCACACAATCCTCTGGATTGTTTAAATTGTATATTGTAGATGCATGATCTCACATAATCCTATGGATTGTTTAAATTGTATATTGTAGATGCATGATCTCACACAATCCTCTGGATTGTTTAAATTGTATATTGTAGATGCATGATCTCACACAATCCTCTGGATTGTTTAAATTGTATATTGTAGATGCATGATCTCACACAATCCTATGGATTGTTTAAATTGTATATTATAGATGCATGATCTTACACAATCCTCTGGATTGTTTAAATTGTATATTGTAGATGCATGATCTCACACAATCCTCTGGATTGTTTAAATTGTATATTGTAGATGCATGATCTCACACATTCCTCTGGATTGTTTAAATTGTATATTGTAGATGCATGATCTCACACAATCCTCTGGATTGTTTAAATTGTATATTGTAGATGCATGATCTCACTCAATCCTCTGGAATGTTTAAATTGTATATTGTAGATGCATGATCTCACACAATCCTCTGGATTGTTTAAATTGTATATTGTAGATGCATGATTTCACACAATCCTATGGATTGTTTAAATTGTATATTGTAGATGCCTGATCTCACACAATCCTCTGGATTGTTTAAATTGTATATTGTAGATGCATGATCTCACACAATCCTCTGGATTGTTTAAATTGTATATTGTAGATGCACGATTTCACACAATCCTATGGATTGTTTAAATTGTATATTGTAGATGAATGATCTGCTACAATCTTATAGATGCATTTTGTTGGTTGGTTTCGACAGATGCGGATGACCTTTGAGAGGCCTCTGTGGCTTTTCTCATCCGTGAAATTATCTTATGTTTTAAAAGATCAGAACGCTTGTATTTTAATAAATCACCTTCCACTTTTTCTAGTAACTTTTTTTATTATATTAATAAATTTCCTTATATTTATCTAAATTTTCATTACTTTTACCCTTACATAATTTATACGTATATCTTATTCTATCCTAATTTTGGAAACCTAGGATTTTCTGTAGCAAAAATTATGGAAGATTTGATAGAAATACATGCGTTCTTATCTTTTCGGACGGCACTGTATTTAAGATGTTTTGTGCTGCATTTCTGAGTTTAAGCGTTAAACTAATAGGTGAACTTAAAATTATTTAAATTAATTTTGACCTAAATGTTACAAATATTATTTATATCATAATGAAATAAAATAACCTTAATAAACATAATTTTGAATTAATAATTTCTCAAAAAATATAGAAATACATATTAGTAATCGACGTAAAAAGCTGCATTACTAGTGAAAGTTACAAAAAGATGGAAGACCGTACACCAAACCTAACTCAACCTAACTCTAAATATAATAATTTCTCGCCCTAAAAGAAATATATATTTGGAATCAGCTTGAGAAGCTGCATTGGTGGTCAAATTTGGCCCCCCAAAATCGAGAACGTCCACCAAACTCTAAAGATCCTCGCTTATTATTTAAATACAAGTTTTGATATAGTTTTGGAGCCAGAGAGACATGGCTGCTACAAGATTTTTTTTTAATTTTAAGAGCTCATCTGGCGTCTGCCTATTTGGGCATTAGTCGCCGTATTAAAAACTACCTAGTACTAGGCTAATTTAAAATAAGATTAAAAAACATAATATCTAAGACACATTGACGTTACTATTATTATATGCTCTGAAGCTTAAACAATTTTTTAGGTTATATTTAAATACTGGAAAGAAAGCAGCTACGAGAAATAGCAGAAAACTCTAGTATGGTTAAGCTCTAATATCTTAACAATTTTGTTAATATTTCCGGGATTCTGGCGAGCCTACCATAGTCATTAGTGCTTAGATAAGTTGGCGAATTGTTTATTGATTGTTTATTCATTTTTTTTAAGTGATAACCCCCTTTTAAACAAAATGGGTGCAAATGAAGTTGGGAAAAAATGCGATTGCATTATTGAAAAATTATTAAAAAGGAAGTTCAGTGAGAGTCTAAGGAAAGATACGACCGGCATAAGATAGAACTTAAGAAAAGGGGCTATTTTTATGATTTCTAGCTCCCTTGCCTCTTTGTTGCTTTCACTAAGGTAAGCTGATGACTTACAATGAAAGAGAAACTATTATTAAAACAGGTAGGCCTACGCTAATACAAGATATGTCATCCAAAACAGTGTCGCACTCGCAAATACAATGTAGGCCAATATGATAGAACATCTTGGTTGTCGATATTTACAGAAGCTATTTTAAAATTTAAATAAAGTTTTTAAAAAATAACATTTTAATAAAGTGAGTAGCTTACAATTTTATAGTTATTTTTAATAAACAACATATTTACATCAATTAACATTTATTTTTGTAAAACTTGAATTGCTTCCTCATCTTCAAAAGTCACCGCACGCCACTCACTGGTAGGTAGAGAAGGCAAGTGTCAGGTGTATTAAGTAGAGTAAGCAGGGGCCAGAGAGGTTACAATGAGTGTTTTAAGGAACCAAATAGACCAAAATCAAAGTTGTTTTAAATGTTAATAAACTGAATAAATTCTGTTACCTAAGAATGTTGTAGCGGGGTCAGAACTACTTACGCACATGGATTCGAGGAACTTTCTGCTTTTCTTATTTGAGATTATCCCACGAACTTAGAGTCCTTTCAATTGTTCTGATGTTGCAGATTGCTTGTTCTTCGATCCTTGTGCGCAGTTGTTTTCCTCTTTGCCCGATGTACTTCGGACGATCGTATCATCTGATCTCATACTCAACATCGTATTGTTCTTCCTCGCTCCGTCATTCCTTGATCTTAGTTAGTTGGTCTCGCAAGGTCTAGCTCGTTTTTGTGGTCACATCCACTCTCAAGAGTCTTACTGTTATCCTCGACGTAGCCCATACACGGAACAGGACTTTACGAGGCCAACTTACCATGGTGAAGTACAGGAGAGACGAGGAAATATAACAGCAAAACCCAAATGTTATACAATTTATAGTGTTTTAAAATGCTTAAATTCTCTCATTAATGACCAGAGCTGGTTGATATAAGTGTCACGTTGGCTATTACCACCTAACAGAAAATCACATCAACACAATTGTACTCAAAACGACAAACTTTATTTGAGTGGAAGGACAATTTATGCACAATTTCAGCCTATTTATGTTCGATATGCCATTGACTGCAATGCTTAACACGTTTAACACGAATTGGGACATAAATGTCACCGATTTTCCCCTAACATTAACGGAGATGTTCACAGCATATAGTGCATGAATGCTCCTATCATTTATTGAGCAATTGTAGTCATTGTCCTGAATTTCTTATATAAATCATTTTTTTATTGCCAATCTCAACCCCGTTTCGAAATGATAAGGCTCGAGAAGTACTCATGTCCGCTCTTACCCTGAGGTTGCCTTATGTCCAATGATGAAGGGGTTCTTAAATATTTTGAGGTACTTATCCTAGTGGCTGCAAATGACTCACTGTGTAAATGTGTGTGAATGTTTAATGTACAGGCAAAAATTCGGAACAAATGTGTAATATTCTCTATACATATTTCGCTTCATCGTTCAGTGAATTCCATTCATTTTATGACCACGGATGTAGAATCCATTTGTCTATTTTACTCGGACGACCAAAACACTCGACTTCGGTGATGGGCTAATCTGTTGTTTTAATGAGCCTTCTTTTTCATTTTCTTTCGCTGTGTGAGCACAAGACGAAGACAAAAATTCTTTCTTTGAAACCCTTCCATAGGATTTTCCTCGCCGCTGGTTTCAAGCACACTCCGGAGTAATGCAAGGTAATCCTCTTCACCGCACTAATGGAGACACCCCTTTCCCCTTCTTCGAGAAGTACCCCGAAGCGAACTGTTGACCCACATGGGGTTCACAAAAGGAGTCAATTGGAGAAGTTTGGATTGGAAGAGATGGAGGGAAACCGATAGTCACTGAGAATAAGTAATTAACTAGATTTTGGGATAAACAAGGTCTGCTTACCAAAGTCGCGTGCTCTCACTTATTCTGATTTATGGCCTTACGACTTTCAAAACTTTTAATAATTTCCGGACTAACCTTGTGAGGATCTTGGTAATTATATCACTCAAAATAAAATATAAAACAAACATAAGGGTTTTAAATTTCGTTAGAATCTGCCGAACCGTTACAATGTTATTATAAAAAAATGGAAAACGGCTACCGACCGACCGACATAGGGAGATATAGAGTCACACTCGACTAAAAAAACCCAGTAGATTGAAAGCTCTAGCAAACGCACACTGTATCAATTGACTACTTATGTTTATTTAACTGAACTACACCAAAGAAGAAGACACCCTTTATGGCGGGACCGAGGAGAGAAGTGGAGAAAATAGATGTGTAAATTCGAACTTGCGAATTATTAATTTTCGTTTACCAACAGATTTGACGGAGACATGTGCGATCTCCCCTGCGTACTTATCTAGTTTATGTCTGGTTATTTGTGCACAGGATATCTCCAAACGTTTAATCATGGATTTTACTGAAATCTTTTGGAAAGGGTGGATGTTGAGTCAAGGATGAGGTGCTCAGGTATGGAAGCAGATGCAGATACGCGTCCGGATGATGGGTCAATATTAACTATTTAAGATTGCAAGATAGGGTATTTTCTGACATTTTGCCGGGATATGGCACTCTATGAGTAATTTCTAGTTTGCTCACGTAAGAAATTAGCCTCAACCCGTACTTCGAACTACAATTAGATGGCGACCTTATCTTAAATTACACACATAATTAGTTCTAAACATCTAAATAAATTAAATGTGAGGTCTCGAAATTATATTGCGAGAACAAAGTGTTTTTTCGAGGCTTATCAACTCTACTTTTAGCTGCACTGAGAGGCGAGAGGCCTCGAAACTACCTTGTACTCGGATTAAGACTTTTCGGATCATTTTAACTTATTTTTTATCAAAACAACTGAACATATGGTTTCTCAATTTATATCAATATAACATATAATCTGTGCCATCTAACCTAGCCCTACAGGTTAGTTAATGTTATTTGACACTAACATTATATGTAGTTTGCAGATGCATCAAAAACGAACAATTTAACACATTGTTACATAATGGAGTTGGGAAGCACTACCGTAAAGTGATCGCAAGTTTAGTTCTTGATGGTTTTATCTAGTCAATTAATCTGTGTAGAGTACGTTTGTAAATACTAGTTTTAAACACACAATGAGAATTAGTGCACTTAAATTCTAGGGCACATGGTAGGGTATTATCTTAAATTAGTAGGATAAAAAAAAACGATTCCATGCACTTTTATTTTTAATAAGACCTATATATGAAAATACATTGAGGAATTCCTATATACAAGAAAAACTAAGGGAAGAATGGAGGATTGAGAACCATTAAAGGGAAGGACATGGGGTTCGAATTCAAATGCGGTTGCCAGGCGTCGTTAGACGTTCCAATATTTATTGTTTGTATGCAGTGGGAAAAGAAGAATACATAATGACTCTACAGAGTCACCCCCCAAAACGGGCCCCAACTTTCGATAGGACTCATTTCTTAATTTTATGCAAGGATTGAATGAAACTTTGGTGATAACTAGTTTATTGTGTTTAAAAACATCCTATCAAAACATTAGAGTCTTTGGACTTTTCTTCTTTATTCTAGAGCACGTGTTCGAGATGACCTCCATTTAGCTATGTGCATTTCTTGAGGCGCAACACAAAGTTGTCCATGATGTCCTTACAAACCGACCGGCTAATCGCTCTGACCTCCTCTCTGGTGGCTTCCTTGAGTTCCGTGATGGTCTTGGGTCTCCCTGCGTACACTCCGTATTTAAGTTAGCCCCAGAGAAAGAAATCTGGAGGCTAAGGTCTGGGCTGTGAGGTGCTCACTCCAAATCAGCTTAGAGACTGATCACACGGCCACTAAAGTTCTCTTTCAGCCAATCTCGGGACATATTTGAGGTGTGAGAACTTGCTCCATCTTGCTGGAACTAGAACTTCCCCAAAGGCGACGGTAACAGGGTCTGCAGCTCCCTCTTGAAGGTTTTGAGGACATCAACATACCGCTCCTTGGTGACTGTCACTGTCGCGCTAGATTCCTCGAAGAAGAATGGTCCGATAATACCTCTGGCTGAGATTGCAGTCCATACTGTGCACTTAAGAGAGTGTTGGGGCTTGGTGGCTACCTCATTTGGTCTGGAGTTCCCCTAGAAGAAATTTGTCTTCGAGTTTGTCTTTTCTGCAAGATAGAAGTGAGCTTCATCTGAAGTCCAAACGAGGTTAAGGAAAGTTGGAGTCTCCTGAATCTTCTCTAGTATCTCGACTGCCATAGCCTTTCTCTGTTCCTTGTTTGAGGCTGTAAGAGTCTGCTTCGTCTGTATTTTGTATGGATAGGCCTTTACATCCATTACTAGCACTCTCCTGCAAGTCTCACGGGATATACCGAGGGACTGACTTCGCTTCCGCGCAGAGCGTTTTGGACTTTGCTGAACTGACTCTCTCACGCTCTCGACCAGCGCAGTTGTACGCTTCATGTGGCGTCCTGAATGGCTTTAGCGGTTGTCACTGCCTGCATTAAGGTTCTTCACTGTCCCATATTTCTCGAAGTGGTCCACCCAGTCGAGAATTCTGCTCTTGGAGGGTCTTTTTCACATTCAAACTTCAAACTGATCCACGAAAGTGTCCTGCACTTTCTTGAACGAGCCTATCTTTTAGTAATGTTTTGACAGTATATTCTTTGCTGGAGCTCCCATTAAGATCTAGTTGTGTCCACAGGCGTTGCTTCTGCCATGTCCTGCAAAGTAAGTGTGATTAGTGAATGAATGAAGGATATATCGTAAAAGTGTGTGCAGGCCCGTTTTGGGGGAGTCACCCTGTATTTCTAGCTTCGCTCCTTAGGGGAGGAGCTAGAAATAAAATCATTAAAAATCCTTGAAGTGGGTGACTAGATATTCAAAATTTACCGAAGACGTTGCTCTGAGTCCAGCTGTGTCGTCCAACTCGAATAAAAATTTAAAGAGTTACCAAATCATCATCATCATCATCATCATCACTAACTTTATAATTTAAGAAGGGGATTTTTTGGACTATTTTAATAATAATTTAATCTTAGTTTGGTTATGACTTATGTTTTTTTATCAAAGTTATTTCTAATAATTCTTTTATAATATCAAAAAACAAAATGGTGAAGTTCAGATATAAATATAAGTATCGAAATTTTGTGAATTTTTTAAAACCCAAAGAATTACAAATGATGAAGTTTAGAAAATATATTTTTATATATCTTTTTCTATAACTATATTTTAGCAACGTGATATTTTGAAAGGGGACAAATTTAGTTTAGAGTTCCCGTTTAAAATTATTATAATTGGCGAAGTTCAGAAAATTTATAAAAATTTAACCATGGCTGCATTTTTTAAAGATTTTAAATTTTAATTTTAGTAGCGAAGCGCAAGCTCCCCCCGTAGGGAGGAGTGACGAAGCCATAGCCTAGTATCTTTATTATTTTAAAGACATCTGCTGGATTCATTATTTATATATCTTTTACAGGGCGCATAAAACAAAAATAACAAGAAAGAACACAAAAGCAAGAAGAATAGAAAAACACGCTCTGAAGTCGGGGGGGGAGGGCTCCCCCCCCGGCGCAGGATCATACGACCAATACTAAGGAAAGTCGATTAAAATAGAGAAGGGCAGCCTCCTCCAAAAAGTCAAATAGTTTATAAGTCTGTGTGCACAAGCGGCAGCGAGCCCTCTCGTCGCGGCTGGACTCGTTAAAGACTGGGTCTCGATAATAAATATTCGAATTCTTTCATCTTGGGGCTCAAATCGATACAGCGGCTGCTTTAAGCTGGACTCTGACAATTACAAGATTAGGCTTCATCAACCTGAAATGATAGAGCGTGACCCCATTTCCGAATGTGCAATATTAAGCTTCATCAACCTGAAATGCTAGAGCCTGATCCAATTTCCGAATGTGCAATATAAGGTGTCGTAGAATAGGCTTTCGACGATATACCATATATAACTATTCGTTGAGGGAATTATTCTAATATTTCGAGTGCGTGGTAATTTGATTGACCGAGGTTAGTCCAAAAGGGGAGGGGGGACGGGAGAGGCTTATTTATCTTCAATATGCTTTAAGAAGTGGAACGGAGCACAAGGCTAAATAATATGCCTATCATTAATAAAATAGAGTTTTATTAATTAAACTATCAACAACACACAAAAAAAATGTTTACATAAACGGAGAATGAAAAGGGTCGGGGGAATATCTGACTAATCCGAGGATTAAGATTTGGAGAGATTTAAAAAGGTAAACAAATAAAAATTAAAGGGGGGGGAATGGTTCGCTAAACTATTTAAAGCACAGGGTAGCGTTGACAAAAGGTTAGATGATTAAAGGTAATGCTCAGCTTACGTAATTACTAAGTTGTTGTGCAGAGGAAGACGATGCGAAGGAATCTTCGGTCCACTGGCGATTTCCAGCAGAAGGGTTCTTCGGGGGGTTGTCCTTAGCAAAGGGGAAGGACTGTCTTCGAAGAGTGAGAGCGAAGTGGGGCTCGGAAGTACGAGCGATCTTTGTGACAGCAAATCGGGGATGTTCTAGATGAACAATGGAGGTTATTGTTGAAACCAAGCGTTCTCTTGAAGAACGTTAAAAAGGAGGGAATCAAATTATCCTGACGTGATGTCTTGGGAACGAGAACCGTTTCTTGACGAACGGGCTTGAAGAACAATGGCTGTTCTAACGTTGTTCTCTTTCTGAACAACAGGGGGGGGGGGGGTGAGAACCGTTTCTTGTCAAACGGGCTCAAAGAACAATGGCTGTTCTAACGTTGTTCTCTTTCTGAACAACAAGGGGGCCTTGTTGACTTGGTGTCTGAAAGGCACGAACCTTGGCACTCAAGGGATATTGTCCTCTTCTGGACAGTAAGGGATTTCTCAAGGTAGAGAGTTCCTAGGTGCACAAGGGAGACCGGATCGGCGTGATGCCTCGCGAAAATAATCGGGATCTGATATTATTGGGGAATGCTATTGTATAAGTACCCGGAGCCGTATCCATGGCGTAGGGGATAATTGAGTGGGGGACTTTGGGGGAATGCCCCAGTCGCGCCTGGAAAAATACCTTATCTGCCCATAAGCCTAACTCAATCTGGTGAGATCGACGTATGGAGGCGAAACGGGGGAATGAACCTCCTTGATTAAATATTGGCTAAGGTGGGCGATAACGCGCTATGCTTCCTCTCGCAGATGCTCGTGGGTAGCATGTGATAGTGGCTGAATTTAAGCGGCCTCAGACCGTTCTATCACACCCCTCCATTCCAGGGGAAGTTGTCACTTCGAAAAAAAAGAGAGAAGGGACAACCATAGAGCTCCGTTGTGGAGAACTCGCTTGCTTGCACCGACCGTACCTCAATACATATGATTATATTGATCATTTGATTATAGGGGAAACTAACCTTTAATACAAACTTAACCATAAAAGAGACATGGAACAATGAAATAATATAAAATTAGTACATATGGGACAAAAGAATTTATACTTAATTTAATGGGTAAAAATATATACACATACGAGAAAAAAAATAGACATTGAGCCACAAAATTCAGACACATACATTAACTAATTATATTACAGGAGAATCTAATTTAAGTCGTACAAGACGGTATATACATACATGGAGATCCTAATCCTACGAATTACAAATTAATCTACACTATTTGGTAACGCATTCCTATTGAGTGCGTCAGCGACCTGATTATCGGAACCTTTTATGTAATTTATCTTAAATTGGTACTCTTGCAAGAGTAGACTCCAGCGCATAATTCGGCCGTTGGAGTCTCGTACATTCCGAGTATAGGCCAACGGGCGGTGGTCAGTTCCTATCTGAAATTCTTTTCCTATCAAATACATTTTAAACTTGTCAATAACCCAAATAATCGCTAGAGCTTCCTTCTCTATAGTGGCATATGTCTTTTCACGGGGTAATAACTGGCGACTAGCATATGAAACTGGATGACTCGTTCCGTCATCCTCATATTGAAGGAGTACACCTCCAATGCCCTCGTTGCTCGCGTCGGTCTTAATCCCAAAGGATTTTTCCGGGTTTGGCAACTTCAAAATGGGGGCAGAAATGAGCTTACTCTTGAGCTGATTAAAATGAGAAACAGCGACATCATTTCAACGTAGTCGATCGGGGGAATTCTTTTTTAAAAGGGTGCTGAGGGGCGCCGAAATTGCAGCAAAATTCGGGACAAATCGCCGATAGTAAGAAGCTGATCCTAGGAATGATCTTAATTGCTTCTTAGTATTCGGGAGGGGCATGTCAGCGATTACCTTAATCTTGTCATCCTGTGGACCTAACTGGCTTTGTCCTATTTTAAAACCCAAGTATTTTATGGTTTCGTGGGCAAAATGGTATTTGCTGGGGCCAATGGTGAGGCCATTTTCGCGCAGTCACTCGAAGAGAGCTAATAGGGTGGTTAAATGATGACTCCATTCACGAGTAGCAACGTAGACGTTATCGAAGTAAAAGGAGACATTCGGAAGTCCTTTTAACAACCTCCTCATGAGACGGTTATAGTTACTACAAGCGGTCACGAGGCCAAAAGAAAGGCGCTTAAATTGCATTAAGCCTTTCTCAGTTGCAAAGGCGGTATATGCTTTCACATCAGGCCGGAGGGGAATTTGGTAATACGCCTTGCACAAATCAAGTTCTGAGATGAACTTAGCGTCTGTAAAAAGGTGGAGGTTTCGATCTACCAACGGGATGGGCTCGGCGTCAAACACAGTTACCCAATTTAACTTCCGGAAGTCGATGCACATCCGATAAGAGCCATCAGGTTTCTTGACCATGACGATTGGTCATGGCCAAATTGTCGTGGATGATGTTGATAACACTTCCATGTGATATTCCAAGTTTTCGCTCGATTTCTTCGACCTTCACCCATCAATTTTCGAGGATCCTCCTCTCCACATGGGCCAAATTGTCCTCGTTGTTAACGTCTGACGGACGTCCTGGACGGTGGTCATCTTCAAGGGACTCATGACCATGGTGGAACTCCCTATTCTAGCGAGCAATGGTTGCATAGGAAGGGGTGGTGTCGGTGTACAATGTAACCATGCCTTCATTGATCTCTTTTGCATTTTTGCCTTCCTCGGTCAAACCTTTAATCACAGCGCGGTGCTCAACCTTCTCCATTGTTAAAAAAAATTGTGACTGACGATCTGCGATCAGCTACTGCTTCTTAATTAGACGAGGCAGGAGCGTGCGGCTGCAGGTCCTGACTTGTCACAACTTGTCCTAACACCCCCACAAACAGCCATCCCCCTTCCTCTGTTTTTCCCTACCGATTCGCAAAACTTATTGACCGCCCCTCTTATCACGAAGATCTTCACTAGAATAGATTTCTTTTGGGTTTCCTTTTCAGTCATTACCGAGAAGCATTTTAAAACCCTCGAATTCCATAGCAGGAATCATTTGTGGTTAAAAACTTTGGTGAGTGAGAGTCTATATTGACGTAGTGCTGTTTTGTTTTTGTTTACTCCGGCGAAACTTGGAATTATATATACAACAGGGCCAAACGAACCATTTAACAAAAATATATACAAACTATAGACGTTTAAATAACATCTTGCACCTAACTTTTTACATCGCAGTTATTAAATTAGCGCCTTGCTTCAATGTGTTGGATCTTCTTGGAGAATGGTTATTTCTTGAGAAATGCGATCAATCTCTCTTTTCCACAGGATTACCACGTCATAGGACAGGGCTAGCAATGGCAAATAATAGGGACTATAGATGACAAGATGGCTGCAAGTCTATTTTTCTTTATAACAGCTTAAGTATAGATTTCCGTAGCATAACTAGCGAAGGTGCTATATATTATATATCTACGATATATAGTAGAAATACGAAATATATATATATATATTGTATATCATTTGTCTATTTATCCAATGTATAAAAAATAATAACAAAGCGCCTTCGATTGCGATAGAGTCGGTAATTTGTAGAATTACCGAAAATACACAACCCGAATAACTAAAACCATAATATTAATTTGACTGGCTTTTGAGGTTAATAACCTACTAAAATTGACAACAAAAAGGATCTAAGACACGGCTTACTTCAGTAAGCGTCAACTCTTAAAGAAGTCAAAAACGACTATACAAACGGACGTATAAAATAACTTACAAATTACTAAATAAACCAACTTAAAAAAAACAATGAGAAAACTCATATATAACCCGAAAGATGTCGTGGTTTCATTAGCGAGAGGCCAAAATAAGCTAATGCAATTGGAGCTGCGATTCCGCGTCCATAAATGATATTTCCATCACAGAAGCACCTTCTAAGCCTATTTGTGACCCTTACGGGATTTCCACTGTTTCCATAGAAACAAAGAGTACCAAATTGCGTTCCCTCTTTCCTTCTGTATAATTCCCGATCTTCCTATTTCGCGGCCTAATTACCTTCGCACCAAATTTATATTACGAATGAACACAATGTTAATAGCTTAAATGGGACTTAGGACGATAGAAACAAGAGTTACGATGATAAATATTGAAAGAGATGCATAAATAATTGAAATAATTACATTATGGATGGGAGGGGGGGGGGGGGTATTATAAGCTTTCATTAATAAGTTGGTACAAAAAGTACAGATGCCAAAATATTAATTTGATATTCTAGTGAATTTAAATTCATAGAACATGGTGGTGGGGAAGACTGAAGTAAGGAAATATTAAACGGAGATGGGTAAATAGACGGAATATAATAAATAAATATAAGATTGAATACAAAATTTAAGTTTAATCACAAGGACATTACAAAAAACCTACATGCCACAGGATCGTGGCCATATTTTAGACTATCCAGAGAATGTTCTCCAAAAACCGAACATTCAGACTCGTATTTATGCACTTTGACTCCATTTGTAGGATGGAGTTGGAGTGAGGAAGGGAGAGGGGATTGCTCGCAAAGTGGTTTTGGAATGGTTGGAAATTTGGTTTGGGGATTTTATTTTTGAGATAAATTCAGAATTTGTTCGAGATTTTGTTGTAGAATAATTCAGTATTTATTAGAAGATTTGTTTACGATTTTATCGAGATTCAGGATTTTATTGTGATCGGCTCAAGATTTGTTAAAGAGATTCATTTAAGATTTATTCAAGATTTGTTCAAGATTCCTTCTGGATTTTTTCAATATTATTCGGGATTCTGTTATAGGATCATTCCCGATTTATTAATCTGGATTTAATCCTAATTCGATTACGAACAGTTTGAGATTTGTCCAATAAAAGATTTGTTCGCGATTTTCTCAAGATTCGGGATTTGATTGTGACCAATTCAAGATTCGTTAAAAAAAAGAGATTTATTTAAGATTTATTCGAGATTCCTTCGGATTCGCTCAATATTTTTCAGGATTCTGTTGAAGGATCATTCCGAATTTATTAAGAGATTTTGTAGAGGATTTTTTCCAGATTTATTCGTGATTCGATCACGATCTATTTGATATTTATCCCCCAAAATATAAATTTATTTAAAATTCATTCGATATTTGTTAGCCATTATTCGGGATTTATTTGAAATTTGTTAAGATTAATTCTGAATTTTTTCTAGAATTGTTTGAGATTGGAATTTGTCGAAATGCCTTATTTAAATAAGAGTCCATTGTCCCCCTGCTGAGTTTTGGTGTCCAACTCCTCTCACCTCACATTTGGATTATCCCTACTTATGTGTTTCCATGTCCCTTACACGAATTTGCTTGTAGAGGATTTGTGTGTAGCTCTAAGTAGGGTGTGTATGTGATTTTGCCAAAATATTTTTCTTGCACAATACTCCTCTCAGATTATGGAAACGGTTTAACTGAATCAAAAAATACTAACATTTGACCTCTCATATGAGGCTAACCCATGTAAATACCTTAAGTTTTAGCAAACAAAAGGTTGGCTAAGTAGTACTAGTATGTAAATGTGGCCAATGCCACTAGAAGATCCTATTATAGGAAAGCAGTGTAGTATGGACTATGCAGAGTAAGCAGAATTTCTACATTGGGTTGTTCCGACAGGAAGAGATGTCATTCAGAACCTGCTGTATTTGTGCGACCTACGCAAAGTGGTCAATCTGAATGATCGAAAGATGATGCAACTCAGTTACTCGCAAATCTTATTCAGGGTCTTTTACAACCTCTACATCATCAACAACAAACACATTAAGAAAACTAGTCTGAAACTCTATGGAAATTTTGTGACTGGGAGTAACAAGAGAGTCCGAGTCACGGAGAGACAAAACCTAATTTTTGTCAAGAGAACAAAAACGTTCAACAATGAAGTGCAAAAATTCTTGGAAATTTCCTACCAATAATTCTTTAATATCGTCTGCAGAGAATTCTTTGATATATTCTGCCAAGAATTCTTTGATATCATCTACCAAGTAGTTTTTGATATCGTCTACCAAGCATTCTTTAATATCGTCTACCAAGAATTTTTTTATATCGCCCAACATTCAGTCTTTGAAATCCTCTACTAATAAAGTATTTAATATCATCTATCAAAAATTCTTTGACATCGTCACCAAGAATTATTTGATATCGTCTACGAAGGAGTTTTTGATATATTATAACGAGAGGTCTTTTATATCCTTTACCAAGAAGTCTTTGATATCAACTACCAAGAATTCTTTGAAATCGTCTAACAAGAATTCTTTGATATCATCTACCAAGATTTTTTTTGTATCGTCTATTAGGAAGTCTGATATCTTCCAACAGAAGTCTTTGATATCGTCCACCAATAAGTCTTTGATATCATCACCAAAATATTCTTTGATATTGTCTACCAAGAAGTCCTTGATATCCTCTACCTAGAATTCATTGACATCGTCTACTAAGAAGTCGTCTTTGATATCGTCTACTAAGAAGTCCTCGATACCATCTATAAAGAATTCTTTGATATAGTCTACCAAGAAGTATTTGATATCTTCTACCAAAAAGTCTTTGTATGGTCTACCAAGAATTCTTTGATATCGTCTACCAAGTATTCTTTGATATCGTATACCAAGAATTTTTTATATCGTTTACCAAGAAGTCTTTGATATCGTTTACCAAGAATACTTTGATATCGTCTACACAGAATTCTTTGATATCTTCTGCAAAGAATTCTTTGATATCGTCTACCAAGAATTATTCGATATCTTCTACAGAGATTTTTTTTAATATCTTCTTATCCTCTGCCAAGAATTCTTTGATATCGTCTTCCAAGAAGTCTTTGATATCGTCTACGAAGAATTCTTTGACATCGTTTACCAAGAAGTCTTAGATATCTACCAACAGGATGTCTTTGGTATCATCTAGCAAGAAGGCTTTGACATCATTTACCAAAAATTATTTGATATTGTCTATCAAGAAGTCCTTGATATTATCTATCAAGGATTCTTTTACACCGTCTATAAATAATTATTTGATATCGTCTACCAAGAAGTTTTTGATATCGTCTTCCAGGAATTCTTTGATATCATCTATCAAGAATTTTTTATATAGTCTACCAAAAAGTCTTTGGTATCGTCTACAAAGAATCTTTTCATATATTCTACCAAGGAATTCTTTGATATCGTCCATCAAGAATGTTTTTTTATATCTCCTGCCAAGAATTCTTTCATATCTCCTACTAAGAAATCTTTGATATCGTCTCCCAGAATTCTTTGTAATCGTCTACCAAGAATTCTTTTTATATTGTTCAGCATGAAGTCTTTGATATCCTCTACCAAAAAGTCTTTGGCATCGTCTACCAAGAATTCATTGAGATCGTGTGCCAAGAAATCTTTGATGTCGTGATCAAGAAGGCTTTTACATTGTCTACCAAGAATTCTTTGATATCGTCTACCAAAAACTCTTTAATAACGTCTACCTAGAAGTCTTTTATATCTTCTATCAAGAATTCTTTGATATCGTCTACCAAGAATTATTTGGTAATATGCAACAAGAAGTCTTCCAAATCGTCTAACAAGAAGTCTTTGACATCGTTTACCAAGAATTCTTTGATATCGTGTACCAAGAAGTCTTCGATATCGTTTACCAAGAAGTTTTCGACATCGTCTACCAAGAATTCTTTGATATCATCTACCAAGAAGTCTTTGATGTCGTTGTCGAGGAATAGGTCACCTCCCCAAACAATACGTCTATATATACATATATGTATCTATTGGTTGGGAGGAAAGAGATAAAAGCCACGAGAATGTATATATACATATAAATATATATATATATATATATATATATATATATATATATATATATATATATATATATATACAGTTATATAGACATATATCCTCTAATATACGTACGCGTCCTTTACTACGTAAAATTACGTTCACTTCGTGAAAGTAATCCGTTCATCACGAGGTATATGAGTGCGATTTTAATATAGGGGCCGATAGCGTTTAATGAGTTTACCAAGTTGCAGTTCAAGGATATATTTAAAGAGTGAAAACCAAAAATATAATTTTACTAAGTCACTAGTTAACATATATACGAGTATATACATAAGGGTAATATAGAAAATGTAAATAAGGATAATACTGACAGAAGATAGATAATTGGCAATCGGCTAACGTTAATTACTTGTTAATTAGCTTTTAAATGGGATACTATAAATCATTTATACCGAAAGAATATTTAAAAGTCGGAAAGCTGGTTGGTAATGGGAGATACAAGCAAGGGTCATTTTACCTTAAAGGGGTCGGCGAGGAAGGGAAATCCTTTAGCGAGTCGGCGTGGGGGAATGGAGACGGAAATTGGTCGTGATTCTCGGCCGAATATCCTGATGGGGACGAGGATAAAGGGGGCAGTGGGCAGAAGACTAATTCACGATCCTCCTTGAAGGCGGACGATGGCACCTCTGTTCCGGAGAAGTGAAACCCCCCAAAAATCAAGACTCTGACGCGGCTCGGCGCGAAATCTCACACGGGAAACTGGAGATCCTTGAGAGGGGGCGGGGGTGGGTTCCAGATGAGACGAAAGGAATCCCGGTTAAACTTTCGGGGATGAAACGATTCTAGGAATGCTCTGAATAGAGTAATCCTTCACAAAAAAGATGGATCTGCCTGGGGAGATCCAACCTCGATGGTATAAACAGACTCACGATCTGAACCGAATGCGATGAGATCTTAAACTCCATCTTCCTATCTTCGAAAAATCCCGGGTATTTATATGACGGCCATTTTTTTTGGTGCTCAATCGCTGGAAGGCACAGATGTCTGTGAGAAGGCTTCCGACGCCTACAGGGATTAACTTTTTCGCCCGACACAGGTCTTAATAGTCTCCAACGATTTGGGGGGAAAACTTCCAGCTAGCATTTTCCCGACTACGGAGATCAGCGTTTCGTCGGCGAGGTGAAAGCTTTTAGCGCCCAACTTAATTAACTACCCCCGTGAGGCGCAGGCGGATATTCAAATTCTTTCTTCTTTTATTTTTCTCTTTGTATTCAGAGCTTACTCCACGTGGAGTTATACTTAGGAAACATAGGGAGGGAAGGAATTCAAGAAACAAATGAAGGGGGTATTCTTATTTGCGTCCCTTTTCCTTACAGTCGTCTATCAAAAAAGCCTTTGATATCATCTATCAAGAAGTCTCTCACATCGTATACTAAGAATTCTTTGATATCGTGTACCAGAAGTCTTCGATATCGTCTAACAAGTAGTCTTTGACATAGTCTACCAAGAATTCTTTGATATCGTGTACCAAGAAGTCTTCGATATCGTCTACCAAGAAGTCTTTGATATCGTCTGACAATAATTCTTTGATATCGTGTACCAAGAAGTCTTCGATATGGTCTACCAAGGAGTCTTTGATATCGTCTGACAAGAATTCTTTGACATCTTCTACCAAGGAGTCTTTGATATCGTCTGACAAGAATTCTTTGACATCTTCTACCAAGAAGTCTTTGATATCGTCTACTAGGACCCGCTAATACGCAAGAGATTGAAACAGAGACATAGGGTGAGAATGACCAACGTAGAGTGGCACTTTCTCGATCAGACAACCCATAGATTTGCCATTTAGAACGTGTCAATTCCGCCCTCGATAGTAAAATACTTAGCTAAACTACACCCTGAACCAGGCTTATACTTTGGTAGGGAAAGTTTTGATTTCTCGGTTAGCTGTGAATGAATTTTGATGAAACTTATCCCTGCTGGTCTCCACAATATGGCAACACGAATGTTATGTTTTCATTATGCTGTGTTACGTCCTTCAATTTTTATTTCAGGTTCGTCGATTTGGCGGGGGAACCTCCTCTAACGAGGAATGGTGAAGCCACTTCTCTTGTCGGCCTATAATTATTCGGGTTGTTTATCTTGCCTTGTTTAAATATAGATGTGACGTTTGCCAGTTTTCACTCGTTCGGCACCGCGCCTGTGGCATAGGATTTGTTAAAACTTGTTTATAACGATGGTGCTATCTCTAGTTTAGTTTATTTTAGGACATGGCATAATTTCATCAGGACTGGATGACTTGGACCTATCCCTTTTGGTCTCCACAACATGACAACACTAATGTTATATTTTTCTATTTCTTTTAATATTTCTTAGGTAGTACATGGCAGTGTGTCTAATGACCTATTAACCTCTTATTTGATTACTGCCTTAGGGATACTTTCACTCCTGTTTTCGGTTGTGAATACCGTTGCCAAATATTTATTCATTACCGTTGATCTTTGAATTTTAGGGACGAATTGAGGTCTCTAATCGGACCAAAGTGTTTTTAAATGGCTTACTACTAACATGTGGAAAAAAAATTAGAATTTATTTTACATAGTGAAGCTTCTAATTTCTTCAATGCGTTTTGCCTCCCTAATGAGTACTTTGCTTTTCTACGCAGAGCTTCCAAGGTTTTGTAAGAGATGGAGTTTTTGTTCTCAACTTGAATGCCTTATTTCTTCTTCTAATGTCTTTTAAGATGTTGTTTGAAGGACATTGGCGTAATCCTTGAGTTATCTGTAATCGTCCTATACGGTACAGATTTGCTTTTTCCACATATATGTGATTTAAAGGAACCCCATACTTCGTTT
This sequence comes from Ceratothoa steindachneri, assembly GCA_963969495.1. NCBI lineage: Eukaryota > Metazoa > Arthropoda > Malacostraca > Isopoda > Cymothoidae > Ceratothoa > Ceratothoa steindachneri. Next base: position 178,069,862 of record OZ018323.1, read on the forward strand.
ATGTTGCTTCACTTCTTATGCCTAATATTTAACATGTGCCTTTTGAATCTTTCGAAATCGGTTCTTCGGAGGTCTAATTGTCTACTTCTTGTTTGTCTTATTCCTGGAATTTTGGGATCCAACCTTAATAAGTTATCGTCATTGCCCTCTACTGGTGCACCAATATCTAAATTATTCACAATATCATCCTCACTAGTGAATACTAGATCTGTGGTATTGCGACTCATTTTGGGGCCTTCGAGGAGATTATCATTCATAAAGTCCAGAAGCTTCCGGCCCAGTCGATATTTTGGTAATTGAAATCTCCCCAAATTAGTGTCATTTTATCTTGAATCAAATTTGTAATTTAGCTTTAAATATCCTCATTTTTATCTGTGTAAGGTATACTAGAATAATATTAAGGTTTTTATTATTTGTCTGTATTATGATTACAACTACTTCAAACTTTGATTACATTAGTATTTCGTTCGAAAATACATAGACTATATCTTACATATTTTTTAACCTCCGAAATCGAATTCTGATGTATATAATCCCTCGACTAACTCTGCAACCATGTCTCGGTTATTCCTATTAAGTCGACCTCTTCTGGTGGTAATTTTGAGATTTTGTCGTTTTTTATTAAAAATTCCATTTTATGTGACAAGATTAATTTTGTTTAAAGAAGATCCCCATATTTCTTTTTGCTTTTGTGGTAAAATGGACGCTATCTTGAAAGAAATATTCTTTATTGTTAGCAAAGATGAGACAAAAAGGTTTTGGTCTCTTACACAGACAAATTGAGCTGTACTAAACTAAATGGAGGACGATTATTCCAAATCTGAAAGCAAAATTATTCTAGCACGTAAGGATTTTGATTTATGCTGATAAATATATATATATATATATATATATATATATATATATATATATATATATATATATATATATATATATATTATATTATATTATAATATAGTATATTTAGTTTCAAGATAAATAAGTACTATATTAATAGTATATCAGTAATGTATATAGTATATGTATGCTCAAGGCAAATAGTATGCTCAATAGAAATAGTACATAGTATATTTATATTAAAGGAATACACAAATTATTTTTTTTATATTTTCAGTTCAGAAATGTTTGAGACACTTGCTGTTGCGCTTATGCGTCGTGCTGTTCTCACGTTGTAGGAACCAGGAGTAGTCGTCCATCATGTTAGGGTGGAACCGGCCTTGATACTTCGATTCCATCTCAGATATGTCCTGGTGGAATCTCTCACCATGTTCTTTGCTAACCGCACCCATATTCGTTGGAGCCAGTAGTAATCGTCCATCATGTTAGGGTGGAACCGGCCTTGATACTTCGATTCCATCTTAGATATGTCCTGGCGGAATCTCTCACCATGTTCATCGCTAACCGCACCCATATTCGTTGGAGCCAGTAGTAATCGTCCATCATGTTAGGGTAGAACCGGCCTTGATACTTCGATTCCATCTCAGATATGTCCTGGCGGAACCTCTCACCATGTTCATTTCTAACGGCACCCATATTCGTTGGAAAAATATAGAGCCGAGAATACAAGAAATGCGTTTTCAGGGACATCTGAGATCCCATTATTTCATACGCTGTTAGCATGTTGTTAAATAAATCAGCATAGTTTTCAGCTTTATGATTTCCTAGAAAGTTCTGTACAACTAACACGAATGACTCCCATGCCGCCAGTTCCAATGCATTCAATTCCCTCTTAATTTGCTATCAGACATTAATTCTCTAAGCTCGGACCCAATGAAAATGGCTGCTTTCAGTTTTGCATCACTTTTCTTTCCGCTAACCTTACTTCTAGGTATTGGAAGCCACAACTATCGTGTGGCATTGCCTCTACAAAGTTTTTAATGAGGCCTAGATTGATGTGAAAGGATAGAAGGAAGATCTTTTGCAGGTCTACCAGTGGAATATGCTACACATTGCACCGACAATCTCTTCTAAGCTTGCCTCTAACAGCGTAATGGTTGCTGTCATCGCGGCTGTTCCATAGACACAAAAAGCACATATTTTTGGTATATCCCTGATGCAGTCCTATGAGCAGGGTAATCACCTCTAAATCACCATAAATATTCCATTTGTGAAATGAGTAATTAATTCCTTTCAGAATGAGTTCCATTGATTCCTAAGTTTCTTTCATACCGACAACATTACTCACAGGATTGGCAGGTTTTTCATTACCATTATATAATAACACAACTTTGAGGCTAATACTTGAGTCTATATGCAATCTCTATTCGTTACCCACGTACTCGTGTCCTAGTATTTGCATGAGATCATTAATGTCAGTAGAGAAGCCGACATTATTATTTTCTTGCTTGAAAAACACAGATAAATCTTCTTGGCGAGAATGTAAAAAATGAAATTTTCTTACCTTCCTCTAAATCCCCAAACTTCTTCTGCCTTCTCCTTCGACAATGCTCAGTCTCTAACTAAATCGCTCAGCTCTTCTTGATTAAACGAGCGTGGCTCATTTTTCTTAGACTCAATTATTACTCATCGCCCATAGAAGAATCAGGTGGTTTATCGTCAAACATGCCAAGGTCTACAAGTGAATCTTGTGATGGGGAAACTGGGACAGGGTTCTTGAAGTCATGTGAGGCCAGTTTTAGGGCCGTCTTACAATATGTATACACTTTTACTTTGCATAATAATGCAAAAGTAACAATCAGAGCTATGATCAGTTGTATAATGCCATACCATTGCTATAGATAAAGGCTTTCCATTCAACTACTACCAATGGTGCTCACCTCTTGTTTTGGTTCCAAATTTTACCCCCCAAATCATATTTATAGGCACTTTTTAATTTAGTTGCAAACCATCGAATCACCCACAAGAAGTGTTTCCCGTTCCTGTCTTCAACCATCTCGTCTTCGAGGGATTCGAAGGGCCATTTTTCTACCTCGGCGCACTGCCTGAAGAGCTTCAGGTGGCTACTGACTTGCACTTCGAAATCCAGTTTGTTCGCTTTCAAATGTCTACCTAACCAGTAGTATTCTTGAAGGTGAGCATAACCGATGATCATTATTTAGCACTTGTCAAGGTAGAAGGGCATTTGCCACATCTCGCACAACTCACCTAGGCTGCGGAGGATCTCTCTTAAGCGTTCTACTCATTTCCACTAGCTAACCCCGCCGCCAAATTTGGTATCGACCGCGAACTTGGCTATGGAGCATAGCATTCCCTTGTCTATATTGTTGATGTAGACAATGAACAACAGTAGACCGAGTACGGAGCTCTAGGGCCCCCTGCTACTTACAGGAACCCACCTCTAGGCTGCCTCTCTGACCTTCACTAACTGCCTCCGGTCCATCGACTAGTTCTTAATCTGTGGGCTGCCTTCCCGGCAATACCGAGGGCGCAGACTTTACTCATTAACCTATGGTGGGTCACTATATTGAAATCTCTTTGAAAATTTAAGTATAAGATATCTACATCCCGAACACGATCTTACTCACTCACTATACTATGGAAGGATTCTTGTAGATTTATGAGACACGATCGGTTTCTACAAAACACATGATGGGAATCTAAGATCGTGTTGCGAGATTCTAAGTGTTCAACTATGCGACAAATGATTAGGATTTCTAGCAGTTTACCTACGATGGAAGTCAGACTAATAGACCGGTACTTACCTGGACTTTCGCGTACTCCCTTCTTAAAGATGGGTGTCACATCCGCTATCCTCCAGTCCTCTGACACTTGACCCGGTTCACGCTAATAATTGAAGATCGCATTAAGGTCTGGTACAACCTCACCGCTAACCTTGATAAGGACCCCGGGAAATAAGCCATCTGGACCAAGAGACTTACGAGTATATTGGTTCAGATTCCCTAACCTAGCCACCACATAATCGATATCTACAACTATTTTGTATGGGTTGTTCCCTTCTTCGAGTGAACCACCGGCCTTGGAGCGAGACCGCCTACTTCTTCTGTATCAAATAGCCGGGAATCACAAACTCACCCTCGAAGTGTCGAGTGTTTGTATAAAGTCAAGCTTCCACGATGGCCACAATATCTACGCGGATATTCGAAACGTTCTCTACCTTAATTCGTTTCCTGCAATTCAGTCGGGGTGTTGTCCAATGAAAGGGGGCACGTCACCTCAAGTGGTACACGAGCTGCAAAGTTCCTTTCAATGGGCTCCTAGATAATCCTCTGCGACAGAGGGTTCCCTACTCGCCTCGAAACGAGGTACAGTGGGTTCGCCGGGAGACAGAAGTCCACACACTTACCTCTCCACTCGGCACAACAGGCATCGTCTGGGCGGCGGTCGGTCTTGACTCGACCATGAGTCACCGATGAGCGCTCGCACTGCTTCGTGTCGCATCTTCTTCCCTTATCGCAACGGTTCTTAACCTGTGTCCACATGTCCCAAATGAGTCATGGTTAATTTCAGGTGGGTTACATAAATTTTATAATTTTTAGTGGGCCATAGGGTTAATATATGGGCCACAGCTCAGTAAATGGGACATAAATCTTTTATTGACTCCTAGTCTTTGGATTAATCAAATTGAAACCATGGATATAATTAAAATATATTTAGATTATGGTGATATACTAATTACTTAGTGTCTTAATGATTTTTAATTAGTCAGCCCTTGTTAATGCCGTTTTCTTTGACTGTAAAAAGAAAATTTTCTAGTTATTACTGCACAGTTGATAATTGATTCCACTACCATTGCAGTTCTGTGGCAATCTTGTTTATTACAGTTATATCAGTTCTGTTTTGTTATTATATTAGGTGAGCAATTTTTATTTCAACTGTTGTATCTTTTCTCTTATTATGGCGCAGCATCATCTTCTCAGCCAGATAGCTGAAAGGCTGGCGATGACGCCAAGGACACTTGAATCGAGGGATGGGATCATTTCTATGTTATATTTATTTGAGGGTTTGGGCGAAAAGGCGAAGAAGAGGAAAGTAAAAAATAAATGTAAAAAGAGTAAAAACTAACCATTATTTAATGGTTAAACTTTACAATATCTTAGTAAATTCGAGCAACTAAGTATTTTCCTTTATTTGCTGATAAGAAGAAACCATGCCGACAATACTCAAGCGAGTTTTTAGCATACGACTTTATACAGTATCCAAGCAATAGAACAAAGACTATGTGTCTCATATGTATGACAGAACTTTCTTACGATAGTATGCGATCAGGTTAATTTAAATATAAGCTGGAAAGTAATAACAAGGAAAAAAAGACAAATCATTAGATTATTTCTAAAAACTTTGTGATGAGCTCCAAAGATAGAGCACTTTTACTTCCTTATTCTGCAGGTATCAGAATAAATTAGACAAAAGCTTCATAGCAGCTTATGAAATTTCCAAGCTGATAGAAAAAACCGGAAAACCTCATAATTTTGATGTATATTTGATTTTGCCCTCAATATATGTGGCGGTTTCTACTGTTTTGCAACAGTCCCCAAGAAATTACTGATTCTATTCTATTTAGCAACAATACATTACCAAGACGCATCATTGAAAGGGCGCAAAGGATATTGAAAATCAACTAGTTGCACTTTTACAAGTAAGGAATTTTGCGTTACAGATTGATGAAACACTTTTGGAAGATAAAAGTGACATACCAAAAGAGCAACAATATTTGAAGAAGTATTGGACTATTTCCAAGAAAAAAAATATTCCAATGGGTAATATCATATCATATGCAATTGATGGTAATGCTACTATGGTAGGTAGATACAGGGGGTCTAGTGCACGTTTAAAAGAGAGTGTCCTTAATGTATTTTACATACACTGCATGGTTCATCGCCAACATTAAATTTCAAAAATTAGGGAGGATGTTAGAAAGATATTTTTGATAATGTAATATGTAAAGGTTGTCAATCTTATCGAGTAAAATTCACTTCAAGATCATCTTTTTCGCCAAGTTTGTGCTAATAATGAAGAGGCTAGAAAACTAATTTTGTAAGCAGAGGTGAGATGGCTCTCTAAAGGTAATTAATTGTCTGCGTGGCTTCGTTGAAATACGGGAAAGCGTTGAATTATTACTGAATGACACAGAGCTTGGAGAAGAAATCATAGTTGCAAAATCCGACATTTTCTACCTTTTAGATATATTTGAAAAGCTAAATATACTAAACAAACAACTACAAGGAACAAGCACATTTTTTTTAATTGGAAAATAGGCAATCAATGCTTTTCTTGTAAAGCTTCGTTTGTTCAAGATTAATATCGGGCGTAAGGAGTTGCTACATCTTCCAACTCTCCCCACTCTTGAAGTCCTACATGAAAATGCTATTTTCATTTATATCAATCATTTGAAAAAACTGCACGATGATATGGAAATTAGGTTCAAAGATTTCCTAGAAATGAAGATTCCAAGTTGTGTTGTAGACCCATTTGAGACAAATGCAGCTGATGTTGACATCATACTACATGAAATCCTCGTTGAGTTGCAGAGTGATCAAACTGCTCGAGCTAAATTTAAACACAGACTCAATAACTTGTGGACAAGTAATGAAATTGCAGCCAAATTTCCATTTCTCTGGAAGATGGTTAAATTATATATTATTGCCTTTCCAACGTCTTACCTAGTAGAATCAGGCTTTAGCAGAGTCTCTCAGCTATTATCAAAAGAACGAAACCGCTTAGAAATTGTAAGTCGAGGCGATCTTCGTCTGTCTTTAACAAGCATGGATCCTAACATAGAAAAACTTGCTAAGCTGCATCGACCACAAGGATCTCATTGAATAAATGCATTTGAAAACTCAATTTTGTCATGGTTTTTTCAATTATATTGAAAAGGGTTTAATATTTTGGAACCAAAGAATTTTATCTTTTTCTTTATTCGCCAGTGAAAGTTTTTTTGTTATATATAATATTAGCAGTTGGGTGCCCACCGTCGGAGCGACGGCATTCGGTTGGTACGGGTATCATTTCGAGGCCTATTTGCATTACGTCACTCTGAGAAGTAAATATCCAACATCATTTTTTTCCTGGGTGTTATTCCTTTTTTAATTTACAGGTACTCTTCGTCGAAAGAAGAAACCATTCATGGATGTATTAGTTATATTATTTGAGACAGTCCTTTTTTTAAGTAATGAGAGGCTAATTGCAGTAAGGACCCTGTACTACTTTCTCATAAGTAAACTTTATAATATTAATCAAAATTTTTGTTTCTAACCTCTCCCGGGCTGACTTTAACGATACATCTTGATGAGAGCAAACTGGGTACCTTTGGCCCGAAACTTATTGTAAAAAGGATAAAAATTTGAATCACAAAATCACAGGAAAATCCCAACACAATTTATATTGATTCGAATGTAATAAAACATGTAGACATTATTAAAATTTACTAAACTAAATAATGGCAACTACTGCATAGCTGCAGGATATACAATACTTTTTGTTTTTCCATTACCATTAGGAATGAGAATAAATAGATTTCTCCCATTTCCAACTCTTGAGAATCCAACATAGAGCTGACCATGAGAAAAGCAAGGCTGTAGCAAATGAAGTCCCACAATCTTCAGAAACTGGCCTTGGGTTTTGTTGATAGACATTGCAAAGATGACTCTAATAGGAAATTGCAGTCTTTTGGATTCAAATGGCTTATCTGGAGGTATCAGTGGAATCCGTAGAATGAGAACCAATTCTCCTTTCCCCTGACCAGTTAAATTTTTTCACAAATTAGTCTTGTACCATTACATAGCTTCGGAGGATCTAAATTTCTTAACAACATCACTGGCGCTCCTTCTTATAAGGAAAGCTTATGGGAAGGCATTCCAGGAGGATCAAGGGAGTTAAGGAACTCAGGTGAGATAGTTAACTGATTGGTCAGGGTAAACAGTGCAATCATAAGCGAAATAATTTTTTATCTCCTTTAGCATTACTTGAAGAAGTCTCCAATTTATGGCATGCGCAGTTTCACTTTTTAGGGCTAGAATTGCCCTTTGACAGAGCCAGTTCTTGTTTTGCAAGTGATGCTGTAGGTCTGGATAAGCCTGAAGTTGCAGTTCTTCGATATCCTTCCCCAAAATTCCACAACCTCCTGGAAGTAAAATATTCCCATCTGCATTATTTTCAATTGTATCATTTCCTTTACTCCATAAGTTGAGAAGCAAATATCCCAGCATTGACATCTTCATGTAGGTGAATTCTCATGTTTTTATTCAAGGGCAGTCTTTAAACATGATTCCAAAGGTAAAAAATCTTTAAGCAGGCATTGAGTTCATCAGCTGCTGTTCCTCTCTTAATGACTGGCAGAGTTTGTTTGAAGTCTCCTGACAAAAGAAGAGTCCTCCGCTCATGAGCTGGTTGTTTTGCCTAATGTCCTACAGTGTTTTATCTAAAGCTTCAAAACTCTTTCTGTGAGCCATAGTGCATTCGTTCCAAACAATAACCGAGGTTTCTTGTAAAAGATTTGCCACAATGGTTCCTCTCTGGATGCTAAAGATTGAATTTTCATTGACATTCAAATTTAATAGAAGCTTGAATGTAGAATGGGCTGTTCTGCCTCCTGATAGAATCAAGTTTATAACAAAAGTTTTTCCAGTTCCTCCTGGAGCATCCAAGAAGAATATTTCACCCTTGGCGGAATTTACATTTCTTAGGATCATTTCATATGCTGTTTTTTTATCCTGATTTAAAATTGGATCATTGATATGCATCATGACAGCAAGTTCTTCAATATTGTAGCTCGTCTCTCTCAAAGTTTCTCTGTTAACTGAAAGTGAATATCTGTTTGGTTTCGGAATCCCAAATTGCCTTAAATCCCTTTGAGTTAAGGATATAACTTTGTCTTCTATCTCACAGAGTGCAATATTTGCAATTATTGGGTTCATTTCTGCTCCAGATCATTGTAACTTGAACTGATAGAGAATATCTTGAGATAGATCTTCCTTATACTTTTTCCAGAGAGCCAATGGGTTAGATAGCTCACAGGTGACAATAATCACAGTAAATAAGTCTCTCATTGTCTTTGGAGCCTGTGTAGTAGCTGCTTCTTCCAAAGTTTTGTCCCAATGTTCATCATTTTCTGTTAGTCCAAGAGCAATGCATGCTTGCCTGTAGGGTTTCCATTTCATTTCCATTATTATTGCACATGGTGCAATAATAATGTTAGAAGGAAACATTCTGGATTTCTTGGGTGAACAGTATATACCCTACCAAGAACATCACTGCATCTGATTCCTGGAACTGTTGGATGTGGTTCTCCTTGCTTCTTCCTAGAAAATTTTCCTGTTTTGAAGGTAAAATATTTAAATACTTCAGGATATAGAAGTGTTTTAGCAAACTCATCTTCTTGTCAGAGGTTGAAAAATGCCATTAGGGTAGTGATTTTTTGCCTTTCAGCCATCTCTCTTGCATTTTCCTCAGTGTAAAAGGCTCTCTGACCATTTTCTAAATGCACAGCCAGGTGCTGAACTGAGGGACTTCTGTCATGAATAGGGAAAGAAAGTATTCTCCAGACTGCCTCATTACTGGAAATATATCTTCGCATTTGAAATTGTTCAACTTCATTATGATTCTCCAGGCTGAAAACTGCTTGATCACTACCTTTGTTTATAGACTTGCAAACATATTTGATCGATTTCACACTGTTGCAAAATTGCACATTGATGTGGGCATTGAATGTTTTGCAAAGGAAGGGACTATACAGAACCACCCACTTGTATACAATAATATCATTTCCATTTCTTTTCACAGCGAATGAATATCCTCCATCTTCTGCTGTTCTTATTTTATAGATTGGATATCCATTTGTATCAGTCCGTGTTTCCTTAATTAAGTCCCTTGGATATTTTTTGCTGCAGCTTTTTCCTACCATACAGGGGCTATTTGGATTAACAGAACCACATGGTACATAGATCATATTCTTCCTGACGATTTCAAACAACATTGGATGTTTTAGGATTTGGTAATTCAGCACTGATTATAAGATCAATCTCATTGGAACTTATTTGGTCCTTCAGCAAATTAGCAAATGGGCATGTGGCAAGCCTCGTTTTTGCCATTTAATTGTATACATATGACATCTCACTTGTCCAAAGAGCTTTCCTTTAGTAATCAGATCTATGAATTTGTCCACTTTAAGCTTGAATACTCTTGCCACAATATCATATCTGTCAGTAGCAGATTGTCCAGGAAGAAGATTCTCTTGAACTTCTTTCCATGTAGGATTGCAGGTAAAGGTAATGAATAAGTCAGATTTGCCATAATGTCTGACATAGCAAATTGCACCCTATACACTCTCCTGCATGTACCTAGGACCTTCAGTAAAAGAGAAGGCAGAATCACTATTTTGTCGAGCATTATTTGCAGTGCCATCAATTAAAACTGCATCTTTTATGTTGATGTAGTCCTCTGCTCTGAGCTTTTACTGATGTAGCTTGATGAACAAGTCTCTCTGACTCAATCTTGGCATACATATCAACTAAGAATTGATCGAGAAGCTGTTTAAATCTCAATAGTAAATTGACATTTTCCTGCCTCACCATTATTCTATAGGCATAAAAATCCTGAGCAGATATTTTCTTGTTATTCCTTGTTCCAGTTTTTGGATCTCTTTGCTTCAAAAGAAAATTATAACCATCAGTTCCTTGCCAGAAGGAAGGAACTGACAAGCGCAGATTTCCATCTTTATATTGTAGAACAATATCTCTTTTTTTAAAGTCTTGTCCTACAATCAAAAGTCCAACTACATTTGTTGTGGGAGAATTGAATCTTCTTTGATGTTCACCATTCGGAGTTTTGTCTGCTTTGATGATCAATCTGTCTTCTTCACCTGTACTTCTTTCCAAGGCTGTCTTGAATTTTCTGATATCAATATTGTTTTGGTGAAGGAATTTTTGGAGATTCAGCACTATGTTTAGTTGTAAATCCTTACACATGTTTGCTCTGGTCTGTGCTTGAACTTTAAGTTCCTCAATAAAGTAGATTTGAGGAAACTTGCTCGGCTCATTCAGCAAGAGGTAAATTGAACCAATTCTGCAATAGATTTGGCCTTTGACTCTGAATGTTGACTTCCACCCTGGCAAAGTTACATCATTAGCTCCAAATGATTTCATATAAAAAACAGTTATTGTAAGCTCTTATGACTCTTAAAAATTCAACTGAATCTTGATTCAATCCATCTAATAGGGAAAGTAATGGTTGACTTGGAATAAGTAGTTCTTCCAACTGAACTTTTCCATTTCTGTAACAAAATCCATTGTTCTCATGCTTGAACTTTAGTGCTTTGCAATACTTGCATTCATTTTCCAAACTTCCAATGGACAACTTTAGGTGGTTTGAATAATCTTCCTTGAGATCATAAATAATTAAATGCTGCTATATGTACATCGGACAAAAAGGCACCTCTCACTTGTCTCATTTGTGCAGCGTTGGTTGTTCTTCTGGCTTGCCTTTGATAAGTGTCTTCAGAAGCCCTGACTCTTCTCATTCTTTCAGCATTAGCTTATATCCTCTTTCTCTTGTCATCTGAAGTTCTAGAGGCCCTTCTTTGACGCGTTATTTCAGCTCTTTCAGCTTTGGATACTCTTCTGGGTTGCGTTTGATTGGGATCTTCAGCAACTCTCTGAAACTCAGAACGGTGGTCCTGTCAAAAATACCCAGGCTCAATGCCTATATCTTCTTCTTCTACACTTGAGTGAGATAACAGAGCATGCGATGGCAAGAAGACATCGTAGTGCAAGGTGTTCCAATATGTTAAAGTGATGATTTTATTTGCGTTTTCATCATTGATATTTATCAATGATAGGTTGCTTCCATTAAATATTTGTACTATGGCATAATAGGCTTTGACTAATAACTGTATTTTAATGTAGTCCCCCCATTTTCACCCAGATTGGACTGCTTGAAAGTAGTTTTTGAAGGCCAGTTCAAGGTCACCAGATTATGTATCAAAAAAGAGTAAGAAACGTTCTTTTTTCGATTCCAACAGTTCTGAAGCAAGAGCTCTGAGCGACAGATGATCTGCCTCAATATCAAGTCGCTGCAAAGCTTTGACAAGGCTATGAAATAAACAATTGCCATCCCCAGGGGCGCGTTCATAAACCAAATCAAACTGGTTGGCAAAAAGAATGAAATTATGCGCAATGTATGTGTGGGCAACTCATTTTTGACCATTCCCACATGGCTGACGCAAGAAGGTTTAATGCAACCCTCAGACATCGAACTGATCCTTGAATCCGGTTTTAACTTTTTGGAAGGAACATCATCTACACCTTTGGAAGTGGGCTTCTTTATAAATTTGGAAAGGGTTTTCAAGACTTTTTCTGAATTTTTTGGCCTCATGTTATTGGATATAAAGAGTTCTTATCCTCTTTAATTTCAAGTTATGTCAAAAATTTACTTCTCTAAGCCGACATCATCATCACTAACTCTATAATTTAAGAAGGAGATTTTTTTAAGTATTTGAATAATAATTTCCTCTTAGTTTGGTTATGACTTATGTTTTTTTATCAAAGTTATTTATAATAATTCTTTTATAATATCAAAAAAACAATATGGTGAAGTTCAGAAATGAATATAAGTATCGAAATTTTGTGAATTTTCTAAAACCCAAAGAATTACAAATGGTGAAGTTCAGAAAATTTAACAATGGCTGTTTTTTTTTTAGATTTTAAAATTTAATCTTAGTAGCGAAGGGCAAGCTCCCCCTGTAGGGGCGGGGGAAGTGGCGAAGCCATTACCTGGTTGGTCAATATTAGACTGATGCACTAAAGAGAAGCTTCAGAAACAAACAGCAATTGACTTTAAAGTAAACTCATTCATTAGAACAAACCTTGGGCAAACAACTGCTAGTTTCTAATAATTCCTTTATAATATAAAAAAAAACAGGTAATAGCCTCACCACTCCTCTTGCGCTTCGCTACTAAGATCAAAATTTAAAATAAAAAAACAGCCATGGTTAAATTATGGTCAAATTTTTATAAATTTTCTAAACTTCGCCAATTATAATAATTTTAAAAAGGAGCTCTAAACTAAATTTCCCCCCTTTCAAAATATCACGTTGCTAAAATATAGAGTTATAGAAGTTATATCAAAATAAATTTTCTGAACTCCACCATTTGTAATTCTTTGGGTTTTAAAAAATTCGCAAAATTTCGATACTTATATTTATTTTTTAACTTCACCATTTTGTTTTTTGATATTATAAAAGGATTATTATAAATAACTTTGATAAAAAAACATAAGTCATAACCAAACTAAGATGAAATTATTATTCAAATACTCAAAAAAAATCCCCCTTATAAATTATAGAGTTAGTGAAAATTAGCATTTTGAAGTTCAGAAATGAATATAAGTATCAAAATTTTGTTAGTTTTTTAAAACTAAAAGAATTACAAATGGTGAAGTTCAGAAAAATTATTAAAATGATGGCATAGAAATTATTAGATCAAATTTAAATGGAGAAAAAAAGAGAATCATGATAGGCCAGAGATCGAAAGTCTTCCAGCTAAGCGAAAATTCCTTCTGTAAGGAGGAGTGGCGAAGCTACTCCTCTTGTTTCTAATGATAAAATTTCTTTCATGTTCATGACGTCATCAAAGACTTTGGGTTACATATGCGTAACCTAATTTTTGTGGGCCCAAATGAGTATATGTATATACTACTGGCCCCTAACGCCATCTGCATGCAAAATTTTAAACAGATCTGTAGAGCCGTTTTTGAGATGAGCGCACACACACACACACACACACACACACACACATTCGCTTTTATTTATATAGAAAGAAGATTAGAAAAATGGTGAAAATATATAATGGTTATAAAGAGTTGTTTCATTGGATCCCAAATATTTTTGATGCTTGTGGAATTGTGTATGCAAAATAAATACACATGACTGGTATCTTTATTGAATATATTATGCATATGAAAAATTTAAGTATTTGGGGGTCTATAATAATTTCAGAAAAATTCCGGGGTCAAAGTGGGACATGGGTTAAAAAAGTTTGGCAAACCCTGTCTTGTTTCCTTCCCCTATTGGAAGAGACTGGGGCATTAGACTACCACTAGAGTGTCTGACCGGCAATGCTCTTGTTGTCCTCAGCAGCCAGAAGGCGTTCTGGTCTATTAAGTCGGCCAGAAGCTTCTTACCCCGACCCTTGAGGTCAACCCCATCCTCCGCGTACAGATCGTCGTACCCAAAGAGCCGGTCGAATGGTTCTTCTATCAAGTCATAGAGATGTCCTAACCGCTCATAAATACCCAGAAGTTTGCTAAGGGCATGCGCACTAGTGAAATTGCAGGCAAAATACCCCTACCAGCAAGCCACTGTCGGTCTTTTGCGCAAAGATCATTTGCAGTTGTCATAGCCCTCTTCAGGATGTTTTCAGTGTATGACCGATCCCTCCTCTGAGGAGCAAGAGATCGTTTTCACTCATCATCAAGACTAGCAGGAGTTCATGGAGAAGATTCTAACCTTCTCGACCTCCTTCCCAAGTGCCTTATTGCCCCGGTCCCTAAATGATCGGGCCTCCCAACATAGCCCTGCCTGTCATCGAGGTGGTTCTCCGCGCTTCGGACCTTGGAGTCTCTTGCCAATACGCATTGCCCCTTCCACGTTAAGAGGAGGGCAAATCGATTTACGGTCACCCCTGATTCCTCGGTGAATCCGAAGCGGCCTTCTTCTTCTACTTTAATCCCCCTGGAACTCATTTTCGGGTCTCCCACTGTGATAGAACGGTTTGAGGCCGCTTAATTTCAACCGTTATCACATGTTGTTTAGAAACACGATGCTACCCACGTGCATCTTCGCCTTGAAGCCGGACGCATTATCGCCGCCACCTGAGTCAATATTGAACCAAGGAGGTTTATCACCCCCCCCCCCCGCCCGTTCGCCCCATGCGCTGATCACGCCAGATTGAGTTAGGCTTATAGGCAGATAAGGTATTGTTCTCAGGCGCGGCTGTGCATTCCCTCGAAGCCCCCACTCCATTTTCCCCTACGCCAAGGGGATGTCTCAACTATTTATACGGAAACTTTACCACTAAGAGTAGATTCGAGATCCAGATTTCCTTCGCGAGACATCACTACGATCCAGTCTCACCTTGTGCACCAAGGGCCTTCTACCTCGAGATCCACCATCATTGTTCAAAAGAGGACAATATCCCTTGAGTGCCAAGGTTCGAGCCTTCAAGACGCCAAGTCCACAAGGCTTCCCCTGTTGTTCAGAAAGAGAACAACGTTAGAACAGCCATTGTTCTTTGAGCTCGTTGACAAGAAACGGTTCTCACCCTTCCCCCCTGTTGTTTAGAAAGAGAACAACATTAGAACAGCCATTGTTCTTTGAGCCCGTTGATAAGAAACAGTTCTCACCCTTCACCCCCTGTTGTTTAGAAAGAGAACAACATTAGAACAGCCATTGTTCTTTGAGCCCGCAGACAAGAGATGGTTCTCACCCCCCCCCCCCTGTTGTTCAGAAGAGAACAACCTAGAACAGCCATTGTTCTTCAAGCCCGTTCGCCAAGAAACGGTTCTCATTCCCAAGACGCCATGTCTTGCAAGGAATTTTAGTTGGTTGACTATTGCGCCCCCAAGTGCAAAGATGACTCAGTTCGAAATCTTCAAAGTGCAAGGAGAATCCTTATGACTTTCCGGAAAAGAATTAATTGAGTACGTTTAAGAGAAGCAAAGAACAGAAAGAGAAATCCAACGAGAAGAAAGAGAAAGAAAATTCCAACGAGAAGAAAAAGGAAGAGAAAGAGAGGAACGGAAAAGACAAGCTGAGCTTCACCATCAGATTGAAATAGCTCGTGTAGAAGCAGAAATACAGTCAGCCAGTTCACGTTCAGAACCCCTCCCTTCCAATCTCCCACTTAAGCTCCCCAATTTCAGGGATGGAGAGGATTTCGGAGCATTTTTAGCCCACTTCCAAAACATCCTCGAAATCAATAACATCGATCTGGAGGCTGAAGGTGTAGTTAGATTACTTCTACTGTTAAATTGTAAATTGCGCGAGATTTTCATATGTTTACCATCTGAATGTACAATTAACTACAGCACCTTAAAAGCTGAGTTATTGGCCGCTCATAATATGACTCCCGATTTCTACCGCCAAGAATTTCGAGGAGGTCGTATTAAACCCGGACAGACGTTCCGTCAATTCGGATACATTCTTCAGAGGAATTTTAAATTCTGGTTAGAATCCTCAAAGGTTGATCCTAACTACGAGTCCTTAACAGACTTCGTGTTGCGGGATCAATTTTGGCGTCTCTCCCGACGGAGATCCGCGCGTTCGTCAAGGATCGTCGGTGCCAGACCTTTCAAGAATGTACCGAAGAAGCGGATGACTATGCCGCAAGCCATAGTTTATACCCAAAGGAGAATCGAACTTCTCCTTAACCCCTCAACTAGGAAAGAAGGAAGGATTCGCGCCCCTTCCCAGGAAAGCTGACGAAGTTTCCGGGCCCCGTAAAACCCCAAAACTTCTTTCCCCAAAACCAACAACGGGACACCAAACCTCTCGTTAAGATTTCTTCTCTATCACTCTTCCCGAAGCGACCATTAATATGCTTCACCTGTGGTGTAGAAAACCACATGAGCTGGAATTGCCCCCAAAATTATAGGCTTAAAATTGGACCAGCCCACCAAGTTCACCAGATTAATGCCACCCCGGCTTTCCCGGTGGTGCAGGCCCAAGCAGCAACTTCTCCCCCTCCGTCACGCCACCAGGTAAATTTTATTTTTGACAAAAGTTCACCGGGAACTTTGAAATTTGAGGAGTGCCGGTAGCGTGAACGGCTGCCGAGTATCGACTCTCGTCAGGGACACAGGATGTACGTGTTTCATCGTGTCCGACGAGCTACTCCCCCCAGTGGACCCTAACCACGAAAAATTTGCGGTGGTACATGACTACCTTGGGCGGGCGAACCAATTCCCCATCGTTAGATGTTACCTGCAGTATCAATATTATAATGGCTGGGTTGAAGTCATTTCAGCACCCATACAGTTCTGTTCCGTACTTATAGGACAGAGCCCCCAAGTAAGTTCCGACCCTGTGTCTCAGGCCACCCTTCCTCGAGGCCGAGCTAAGAAAGAAGCCCCGGAGTCGTCCCCATCAGAACCCCGATACCGTCCGATTTCTCGAAGACCCTTAACCAGGACTTTAGGACGGCACAAAAGGAGTGTGAATTACTAACACCCTTAGGCGATAAGGCCCAATACAAGGACACGGAGACTGTCCGTGGACCCAAAGAAAATAAGTACCCCCAACGCGCACATGGAGATACGTTCGTAGCACTGGACGAAACATCGGCGCTTGAAGAGAATTACCCCGCGGAGTCCCTTAATGTAATACAGACAGTGTGCATCCAACCTGATGCTGATTACCCTCTTCCTTCCCTACCAGGCGAGCCTTTTTAACCCTCTGACCTAGATATTGATGCGCAGCTGACACTACATCAAAAGAGTTAGCTACAAGAACTATTATGTCAGTTCGACGACGTTATTTCAGAGAAGCCTGGATGCGCTACTAGTTTCGAGCATGATATTAAATTAACAACCTTAGAACCCGTCCGTTCTAAACCCTATCCCATGCCGATTCATTTACGCCAAGCCTTTAACGCCGAAGTTGATAATTTAATTAGTTTAGACATAATAGAACCTTCCACCTCTAGTTATTGTTCCCCAATCGTCATGGTCAAGAAACCTGATGGCTCTTATCGGATGTGCATCGACTTCCGGAAGTTAAATTTGGAAACTGTGTTCGACGCCAAGCCCATCCCGTTGGTAGCCTAAAACCTCCACCTTTTTGAAAACGCCAAGTTCATCTCAGAACTCGATTTGTGCAAGGCGTATTATCAAATTTCCCCTTCGGCGCGATGTGAAAGCATATACCACCTTTGCAACGGAGAAAGGCCTTATGCAATTCAAGTGCCTTCCTTTTGGCCTCGTCACTGCTTGTATCAACTATAACCGTCTCATGAGAAGGTTGTTAGATGGACTTCCGAATGTATCCTTTTACTTCGATAATGTCTACGTCGCTACTCGCGAATGGAGTCACCTTTTAACCCTCTATTAGCTCTCTTCGAGCTACTGCGCGAAAATAGCCTCACCATTGGCCCCAGCAAATGCCATTTTGCCCACGAAACCATAAAATACTTGGGTTTCAAAATAGGACAAAGCCAGTTAGGTCCCCAAGAAAACAAGATTAAGGCAATCGCCGACATGCCCCTCCCGATTACAAAGAAGCAATTAAGATCGTTTCCTAGGATCAGCTTCTTACTATCAGCGATTTGTCCCGAATTTCGCTGAAATTTCGGCACCCCTCAGCTCCCTTTTAAAAAAGAATTCCCCCGATCGTCTATGTTGGGATGATGTCGCTGTTTCCCATTTTAATCAGCTCAAGAGTAAGCTCATTTCTGCCCCCATTTTAAAGTTGCCCAACCCGGAAAAATCCTTTGGGATTAAGACCGACGCGAGCAACGAGAGCATTGGAGGTGTACTTCTTCAATATGAGGATGACGGAACGAGTCATCCAGTTACATATGCTAGTCGCCAATTATTACCACGCGAAAAGAGATATGCCACTATAGAGAAGGAAGCTCTATCAATTATCTGGGTTAGAGACAAATTCAAAATGTACTTGATAGGAAAAGAATTTCAGATAGGAACCGACCACCGCCCGTTAGCCTATATTCGGAATGTATGACACTTCAACGGCAAAATTATGCGCTGGAGTTTACTCTTGCAAGAGTATAAATTTAAAATAAATTATAGAAAAGGTTCCGATAACCAGGTCGCTGACGCACTCAGTAGGAATGCGTTACCAAATAGCGTAGATTAATTGTATTCGTAGGATTAGGATCTCCATGTATGTATATACCGTCTTGTACGACTTTAATTAGATTCGCTTGTAATAGAACTAGTTAATGTATATGTCTGAATTTTGTAACGCTCAATGTCTATTTTTTTTGTATGTATATATATTTGTACCCATTAAATTACGTATAAATTATTTTGTCCCATATGTACTAATTTTATATCATTTCATTGCTCCATGCCCATTTTTATTGATTAAGTTTGTATTAAAGGTTAGTTTTCCCTATAATCAAAAGATCAAAATAATCATATGTATGGAGGTAATACTAGTTAGGTGCATGAAGGTACGGTTGGTACAAGAAAACGAGTTCCCCACAACAGAGCTCTATCGTTGTCCCTTCTCTCTTTTTTTTTCGAAGTGACAACTTCCCCTCGGAATGGAGGGGTGTGATAGAACAGTTTGAGGCCGCTTAATTTCAACCGTTATCACATGTTGTTTAGAAACACGATGCTACCCACGTGCATTTTCGCCTTGAAGCCGGGCGCATTATCGTCGCCACCTGAGTCAATATTGAACCAAGGAGGTTTATCACCTCCCCCCCGCCCGTTCGCCCCATGCGCTGATCACGCCAGATTGAGTTAGGCTTATGGGCAGATAAGGTATTGTTCTCAGGCGCGGCTGTGCATTCCCTCGAAGCCCCCCACTCCATTTTCCCCTACGCCAAGGGGATGTCTCAACTATTTATACGGAAACTTTACCACTAAGAGTAGATTCGAGATCCAGATTTTCTTCGCGAGACATCACTACGATCCAGTCTCACCTTGTGCACCAAGGGCCTTCTACCTCGAGATCCACCATCATTGTTCAGAAGAGGACAATATCGCTTGAGTGCCAAGGTTCGAGCCTTCAAGACGCCAAGTCCACAAGGCTTCCCCTTTTGTCAGAAAGAGAACAACGTTAGAACAGCCATTGTTCTTTGAGCCCGTTGACAAGAAACGGTTCTCACCCTTCCCCCCTGTTGTTCAGAAAGAGAACAACATTAGAAAAGCCATTGTTCTTTGAGCCCGTTGATAAGAAATGGTTCTTACCCTTCCCCCCCGGTTGTTTAGAAAGAGAACAACATTAGAACAGCCATTGTTCTTTGAGCCCGCAGACAAGAGATGGTTCTCACCCCCCCCCTGTTGTTCAGAAGAGAACAACGTAGAACAGCCATTGTTCTTCAAGCATGTTGTCCAAGAAACGGTTCTCATTCCCAAGACGCCACGTCAGGATCATTTAATTCCCCCCCTCCTTCCTTTGGCTGGAACTCGCCAGCGGACCGAAGATTCCTTCACGTCGCCTACCTCTGCACAACACGTGTAATTACGTAAGCTGAACGTTAGCTTTGAGTATTTAACCCTTTTGTCAACCCTATCCTGTGATTTAAATGGTTTAGCGAACCATCCCATCCATTTAATTTTTATTGTTTTACCTTTTTAAATCCCTTCCAAATCTTAATCCTCGGATTAGGTAGATTTCCCACGACCCTTTCCATTCTCTGTTTATGTCAATATTTTCCGTTTTGTGTGTTGTTGATAGTTTTTATTAATAAAACTCTATTTTATTAATGATAGCCATATTATTATCCTTGAGCTCAGTTCCACTTCTTAAGCATATTGAAGATAAATAACCTCAGTTGACCAGACAACCACGCACTCTAAATATAATTGAATAAGTTCCCTCAACGAATAGTCATATATGGTATATCGTCGAGAGTCCATTCTACGACACCCACTGTTATTCGTCCCTGTGTCTCCCACTGGTGCCTTCGGCTCGCTCGTACCAGCCACCTCTGTGCCCCATCCAGTAGCCTCTGCTACAGCTGCTATTCGCCCCTTTACTTTCCTTTTTTTCTTTCTCTTCATCTCTTTTGATTAGGGAGGCTCGCCAGAACTTTCCACACTGAATACACCCGATGGCGCAGGGTTCCCTTCAGGACAAAGTAATGATGTCACGACGTCAGCATAGCTGCGTTAGGCAATGAAGTGTTTACATCCACCCCCTTTGTAACCCTTAGGGGATCTTTGGGATGAACGGCAGTCGAACAAGCCTCGTCTCTCACCTCTTCTTCCGAAGGGCTTGCGCCTTGGGCAGATTTTCCCTCTACTCTGCATACCAAGCTGACTCATGCAGGAACTTTACCACTGCTCCTATTCTCCCTAGAACCCTTGAAACCAACCCCTCCTGGCCCATAACAAGTCAGTTTAGTTCTTCTCTCTCTATCTGAATCTCAACCTCGTACTCTCATCCTTAACCGACTTCCCAAGAGAATTACCACCCCCTAGTGATGCAGAGTTGGAGACAGTTCTTTTCTAACTGGCCCACATGGTTCTTCACTACGGCCATTTCGCAGTGGTGACATTCCTCAGCTTCATCTCTAATCTCTCCTCAAGTTCACAGAACATGTAGACGCTGTCGTGAGTGATGCACTTAAAGTTTCCTGCAGTGACGGAAGGTGGCTTTTGGGCTGTTGGGCAGATGACCTTGTTGTGTATCGCCCTCAAGGGAGCAAGGACAATTGAATAGATATAATACTTTATAAGGAATACGAAAATAATGTGGGCTGAGTAAGGCGAAAGAGGAGCTGAACAATGGGTTTTGGAGCAAAAGGTTAGAATTGAGTGCCAGAAAAATGAAGAACGCAGGAGAATAAGGAGAACATGTGCAAAAGGTGGAGTCATTTTTAAGGGAGGGAGGGAAAAAAGAACGAACGGAGAGAAAAGAAGAACAAATGCAAAGAGTGGATCTAGAAAAATTAAGAACCAAGAAGAATAGAGGAGAATAAATGCAAAAAGTGCACTAGTTAATTAAGTAGTCGAGCAAAAGGGTTTAAAAAACAAGGAAAATAATGAGGAGCAAAGAGGTTTAAAGAACAAGTAGAATAATGACCAAGGATAATAAAGAGAATAAAGCTGGGCGAGCAGAGGAGTTTAAAGAACAGAAAGAATAATGACGAGTAAAGGGGGTTAAAGAACAAGTGGAATAATGATGAAAAGAATAAAGACCAAGGAAGAATAAATATACAGGGAGGCCCCCCCCCAAAAAAAAATAGGCCTGAACACACTTTTTGTGATATATCCTTCATTCATTCATTAATCGCCCTTACTTTGCAGGACACGACAGAAGCAACGCCTGTGAACACACACAAGTAGATCTCAATGGGAGCTCTAGCAAAGAATATACTGCATCAAACATTACTAGACAGGCTCGTTCAAGAAAGTGCAGGACACTTTCGTGCATCAGTTCGAATGCGAAAAAGCCCCCTCTAATAGCAGAATTCAGAGGTGGGTGGACCACTTCGAGAACTATGGGATAGTGGAGAATCTTAATGCAGCTAGTAACAACCGTCCAAGCCATTTCGGATGCCCCAGGAAGCGTACAACTGTGCTGGTCGAGAGCGTGAGAGAGTCAGTTCAGCAAAGTCCAAAACGCTCTGTGCGGAAGCGAAGTCAGTCCCTCGGTATATCCCGTGAGACTTGCAGGAGAGTGCTAGTAATGTATGTAAAGGCCTACCCATACAGAATACAGATGAAGCAGACTCTTACACCTCAGACAAGGAACAGAGAAAGGCTATGGCAGTCAAGATACTAGAGAAGATTCAGGAGACACCAACTTTTCTTAACCTCCTTTGGACATCAGATTTAGCTCACTTCCATCTTGAAGGAAATGTAAACTAGAAGACAAATGTGTTCTGGGGGATCTCCGGACCAAATGAGTTGGCCACCAAGCCCCTACACTCCCCTAAGTGCACGGTATGGACTGCAATCTCAGCCAGAGGCATCATCGGACCATTCTTCTTCGAGGAATCTGGGGCGACAGTGACAGTCACCAAGGAGCGGTATGTTGATGTCCTCAAAACCCTTAAGAGGGAGCTGCAAACCCTGTTCCCGTCGCTTATGGAGAAGTTCTGGTTCCAGCAAGATGGAGCAAGCTCTCACACCTCAAACCTGTCCCGAGATTGGCTGAAAGAGAACTTTGGTGGCCGTGTGATCAGTCTCAAGACTGATTTTGAGTGGGCACCTCACAGCCCAGACCTTAGCTCCCCAGATTCACCACGGAACTCAAGGAGGCCATCAGGGAGGAGATGAGAACCATTAGGTCGGTCGGTTTGTAAGCACGTCATGGACAACTTTGTGCTGCGCCTAAAGAAATGCACAGATCTAAAGGGAGCTCATCTAGAACACTTGCTCTAGAATAAGAAGAAAGGTCCAAAGACTCTCATGTTTTGATAGGATGTTTTTAAACACAATAAACTAGTTATCACCAAAGTTTCATTCAATCCTTGCAGAAAATTAAGAAATGAGGCCTATCGAAAGTTGGGGCCTGTTTTGGGGGTGTGACCCTATATATGAATATAATGCAATAGGGATATTTAAAGATCAAGGAAATTAATGACGAGCAAAGGGGTTTAAAGGACAAAGAGAACAATGATCAAGGAAAATAAAGAGAACAAACATAAAATTGCAGAAGGAGTGTACGATTGATCAATAGAATGGCGAATAGGTAAACAGAATTTGACTTATCTGTCTGTGGAATTCGAAACAGCCGGAAGTAGGAGATTAAGTGCATTGTCAGAGTATAAATTCAGCTCCTTTCGCTCGGGTAATTTTCTCAATAGTATATTTTATATTATATTTAGTTCGAAAATACGTATATGAAACCTATCTAAAACACCTTTTCAAATAATAGCACTACATCAGCAACAGTATATTAAGAAAAACAAAAAACATAGGCCGCCTCATTATACTAGAATATGTAATAAATATCTCAGCAGGCTCCCGGGCAAATGTAGACACGTCTTCTCACTACAAGAGAGAGAGAGAGAGAGAGAGAGAGAGAGAGAGAGGGTAGGGGGGAGAGATTGATAGAGAGAAATAGAGAGAGATAGAAAAAGAGAGAGGGAGGGGGGGAGAGACTAAAGTGAAGCGATAAATTTAGTGAAATTATAGTAAATTAATTGTTACTAATAATTTCAAGTGAATTGAACAATTCGCCCTATGTATTACTACCATATTATTTCGCATATTCAATTTATACCGCTTAATTAATAATTTGCTATGTATGTTGAAGACCCACAAAATCCAACATTTTCATTGAAATCTTCCAGTTTAAAGAGTATACATTCAACGTCGTTAAATTGATTCAGAGCAGTCGATGGTTTCGAAGTTGAATCAAAGCAAAAACAAATATATTATAATGACATACAATTTATTTTCAGCAATTTCAGTGGTTTCTACACAATTGGGGTCCTTAACTGGGGAATAAAAGCACCTAAGTCATTATCTCCTTGCAGTAAGAGAGTATGAATATGCGATTGAATTGTAAGTTGCGCGTCGTAGAAGAGAACTAGATGAGATTTTATCCGTTAATGAAAAGGTTGGAGATGGAGTGCTGGGAATTATCCGCTCTCTTCTATAATAATCCTATAAATTCATTAAATGAAACCAGAATACACCGGTCTGGATCTGCCTTAAGGCTGTCTATTGTACCTACTTATCTCCCTATTTTTTCACATTCTATCTAGCTCCTATCCCCTTACAAATCATATATTTTAAATGAATCCTATCACGAGTAGAATATTCATATACATTTGTGAGCTCCTCTTTGCATCAATAAGGACATCAGATCCGATCATCTCTTGAATCTTGCGAGAATTCATATCCATTACGTTTTGCATACTCAGAGTGTAGCATAAATAGACAATATCACATAGAGCTTAGAATTTTTCTTATCTAATGCTATATGTATTTATAAACATTTCTGTATTATCTACGTTTATTTTCATTAAATTTCAAGATATATAATTTTTAGTCGATTTTATCACACACACTCAAATCCTATCGGAAACTTATTGCTCCACGTTTGATGTGAGCCGCTATTATAATTATGATACTAGGCAATGGATTCGCCACTTTCCCCTATGTTGGGGAGCTTGCGCTTCGCTACTAAGATTAAAATTTAAAATCTTAGAAAAAAAGCAGCCATGGTTAAATTTTTTTAAATTTTCTGAACTTCGCCAATTATAATAATTTTAAAAAGGAAATCGAAACTAAATTCTCCCCCCTTTCAAAATATCACGTTGCTAAAATATAGTTATAGAATAGAAGATATATAAAAAAATATTTTCTGAACTTCACAATTTGTAATTTTTGGAGTTTTAAAAATTGACAAAACTTCGATACTTATATTTATTTCTGAAGTTCACCATTTTTTTTTATTATAAAAGAATTATTAGAAATAACTTTGATAGAAAAAAACATAAGTCATAACCAAACTAAGATGAAATTATTATTGAAATACTCAAAAAAATCCACTTCTTAAATTACAGAGTTAGTGATGATGATGATGATGATGATCGGCAAATTAGCAATTTTATATTTTACACTATACGCAAGAATGACTAAACGAGTCCTGAAATACGTTGCTTGTTAAGAATTACAATAAAATATAGCAAATAAATTAATTATCATAGCAATTTTCATAAAATGTTAATTATTGATTTAAGTTATCAAAATTTTGAGGCAAATTGTTTACATATAAGATTCAATTAACTAAACTTACCAAGCGCTCAAAATGTTCTCCAGCGCGGTATAAAAATGCATTTCAGGAGGAGGCGACTGAATCGCAGACATCGACTAATGGGGATGCTGCGATAGTACGGCACTTTTGGCCAGTTGTTTTTGTTAAAGTATTTGAGTCTCTTCAGGTAACCCCAAGTAAAAATCAAGTGGAGTCAAATCAGGTGAATGTAAAAGAAATTCGATGCATTATCTTCGTATTAGCCAAAGTGTAAGTAACGTTTCATTCAGGTCCCTTCTAGCATTGCGATGCTAGTTCTATGTAACACGATTTTTGTTCCTGGACAGTACCATGCTTTGAAAAAAATTAAAGTCTACAGGTTTTATATATTCTCATTTTTTTTCCCGAAATTAATAATACCCTGGCATTATTTTCCAAATGTGCAAATTTACAAATTCAGTGCCCTACCTACAAGAACAAAGCTTTGGGATCAAAATAGACTTTTTTTTTACTTTACTTTAAGTTACGAACATTTTGGAAATACTTTTAACCCTGGAACAAAAATAAGTGAAATTTTGTTAGATAGTGGAATAAAAAGAGCTCCATCTTGTTTTAAGTAAAAGTGTTTTCCAAACCGCCTAACTAAGGGCATAATTTATATCCGAAGCATGTTGAAACGGGCATCATCGGTAACTGCCCCATTAAAGAAAACTAGTTTAACCAAAACCATGGCTCATAAACCACACCTTAATTGTGAAATTCAACCTGAAGGTAGCTTAATCATACCACGCGATTTTGTCGGCAAACTCAACTCCTTCGAGTTTCATTGATTGAGACGATTCACAAACTCCAGGTCTTATATCAGGGACATCTTCAGGCATGGCGTGTAACAGATTTGGAATGTACAAGGGGCGGCCAATAAGTTTTGCGAATCGGTAGGGCAAAACAGAGGAAGGGGAATGGCTGTTTGTGGGGGTGTTAGGACAAGTTATGACAAGTCAGGACCTGCAGCCGCACGCTCCTGCCTCGTCTATTTAAGAAGCAGTAGTTGATCGCAGATCGTCAGTCACAAATTTTTCAACAATAGAAAAGGTTGAGCACCGCGCAGTGATTAAAGGTTTGACCAAGGAAGGAAAAAATGCAAAAGAGATCGATGAACGCATGGTTGCAGCGTACAGTGACACCGCCCCTTCCTATGCAACCATTGCTCGCTGGAATAGGGAGTTTGCCATGGTCATGAGTCCCTTGAAGATGACCACCGTCCAGGACGCCCGTCAGACGTGCCCAACGAGGACAATGTGGCCCATGTGGAGAGGAGGATCCTCGAAAATCGACGGATGAAGGTCGAAGAAATCGAGCGAAAACTTGGAATATCACATGGAAGTGTTATGAACATGATCCACGACAATTTGACCATGACCAAGGTCTCTGCCCGTTCGGTCCCTAGAAACCTCACGCCCCATGATCGACTTCAACGTCGTCAAAGTCCACAAGGCCAGAGTTGCACAAGCTGCCCTGCACGAGTGCGGATTCGAGGAGCTCAACCATCCCGCCTACAGTCCAGATCTGGCCCCTAGCGACTTCCTTTTATTCCGCCAGCTCAAGGCTGCACTGCGTGGACGCCGGTTTGGGGACGATGAAGATGTCCAGCTCGCCGTCCAGGCGTGGATTGAGCAGCAGTCGGGAGATTTCTGGTTGTCGGGAATTCGAAGCCTCAGGGACAAGTGGCGCAAATGCATTAAAGACGAGGGTAGTTATATTGAAAAATAATAAAACACTTTTCCTCATATCTCGTTTCCTTATATCCGAATTGCAAAACTTATTGACCGCCCCTCGTATTTTGGAAAAAGGCGAGAAATCAGGAGAAAAATTAGTTGGTGAACATCAAAGATAAGAATGAGAACGTACTTGTGAAACGATGAAAAAGTTAAAAGTAGATAGCGAAAGTACTTTAATCATATTTACATTGCGAATGTAAATATGATTGGCCTTGAGGTTACTGTACATGGTGGCCCATAAGTCCCACGACACTACAGTTACAGTTATATAAAAAAAATTACATTTGTTTTCCGTTAATACCATATTTTATACAAAAGTTATATGTGGAGTGTCCTGGACTTTTGGCCACCTTGGACAGAGTTCCAAAACTATAATTATGCAGGAATTCATTAGCGCAATGAAAGAGGCCCACAAAATGGGAAGTCTTTCGAAGAATTTGATTTAGTGGTCGAAATGCTAAGAATTGGTGGTCATAATGTAATGGATGATGGATTTGGTGGTTGTGTCTGAACTGGAAGTGAAAAGGTACGTGAGGAATGAAATAATTTCATAAGGGTGTTGAGGGTTGTAGGCAAAGTGTATGGAAAAATTCTGATAGAGGCCATAAGAAATTTAACGGAAAATGGTAGTGGATGGGCAAGGCCAAAAGTTTTAAGACTACTGTATTTTTTTCATATAGGAAAATTAATAAAACTAATCGAACGTTGTATTTTTTTAGTAAGTTTGTATCCTAATTTGATGTTTAAATATACAAAAACCAGTCAATGGCTTAGCCAATCCCCCTTATGGAGGGAGCTTGCGCTTCGCTGCTAAGATTAAAATTTAAAATCTACAAAAAAGCAGAATGGTTAAATTTTTATAAATTTTCTTAACTTCGCCAATTATAATAATTTTAGAAAGGAATTCTAAAATAAATTTTTCTCCTTTCAAAATATCACGTTTCTAAAATATAGTTATAGAAAAAGATATATAAAAATAAATTTTCTAAACTTCACCATTTGTAATTCTTTGGGTTTTAAAAAAAATCACAAAATTTCGATACTTATATTTTTTTCTGAACTTCACCATTTTGTTTTTTGATATTATAAAAGAATTATTTGGAATAACTTTGATAAAATAACATAAATCATAACCAAACTAAGAGGAAATTATTATTCAAATACTCAAAAAAATCCCCTTCTTAAATTATAGTTAGTGGTGATGATGATGATGATGACTATATAATAATAGGAGAATTATATATTTCTAATAAAAGAATTATTAGAAATAACTTTGATAAAAAAACATAAGTCTTAACCAAACTAATATAAAAGTATTATTCAAATACTAAAAAAAATCCCCTTCTTAAATTATAGAGTTAGTGATGATGATGATGATGATGATGATGATGATGATGATGATTTAAAGACCAAACCTATTTTATTAATAAATACAGTCAATTGATGCACGCAGTCAGGACTTGTTCATCAGCAGTGCTTCACTTAGTTTTGGCATTCTGGAGACCAAATTCGTGATAATATCTTGACTGATTTTTTCTCCATTTTTATTTAATGAGCTCCATCAACTGCTCAAAATTGGATGGCTTCTATTTATCAACCGCCAGGTTGATGATCGCACACAAATTCTCTCTTCGGTACAAATCTGGCGAATTCCCAGACCAATGTCCCAAAAGTTCTATGTTAATTTCAGTCAACAACTCTAGTTTTTGCTTTTGATTTGTGACAAGGTGCGCCAACATGCAGAAACATACAGTCATCATCCAAAAATTGCTCTTGAACAGTTGAGAAAATCTACTGATGAACCACGCTTGTTACCATTTTGAATTTATGGCAGTGTTCTTGGGCAAAATTATTTGTGCTCCAGTTGCTTGAGATGAGAAGCAGATAGAGGCATGGACAGTGTTCGGATGCTTCGCTGTGGGCACGACACGGACACGTGAAAGCGCTTCCCTTTTCCTCTCCTAAAGAGGAATCTTCCAGAATCTCCAAAATAGCGGAAGAGCTTCATCAGAGAATATCATTTTGCCAAAGTCTTGAACATTCCATTCTTTATATTTTCTACAAAAGTGGAACCTATCCTTTAGGGTATTCGTGGTAAGATGAGGCTTCTTCGTAGCCCTTCTCGATTTAAGATCTTTGTCGAAAAGTCTCAGCGTCACTGTGAGCACTGAAGTGTTTACACCTGCCCTTTTCCAAACATGAGCAAGCTTGGTACTGGAGGCTACCCGATTCTTGAACTGGTACCTTACAGGGAGGCGATCTTGGCGTTCATTTGAAGCCATTGGTTATCCAATAGACTTCTTCACAAGAGTGTAACCCGTCTTTTTAAAGTCATTAATGATCCTCAAGAAGGTGCTCCTTGTTTCAATACCCTAAGCAACTATCTCCTTCCATTTCAAGGCACTTTGGTGCAGAGTAACAATGGTTGCACGCTTTTCTTTTGGAAGACCCATATCTAGAATTGAAAAAGATTCAAATATTTATTTGGCAATAGAATATTAAGAAATAGATTACAATTACACAAAATTATTCATTTAACCCATATTTATCCTCCTTTTACCCTTTTGATCGAATAGCAAAGCTCCATGGATTGGAACTCACCTATAGGAACTGGACCAGAGCGAGATTTTGGATTTAGTGAATGAATGCACTGTTTTTTCTTATTACCTTTGAAATGTTGACTTTTTAATAAACCTACAATTATTTAAATGCTATAATAAAAAAACAACAAATGAATAAAATAAAAGTAGGTCTCAAAACTGGTCATAAGATAGAAAGGAAATAGGACCATGGAAAAGGAAGGGTAAGTTATATGATAGTTTTATACAGGGTGATCAAAAAGTCACTGCGCCTTTTTATTTATTTTTAATTTCAGACAACTAATGGCGCTTTCTTAGAAATAAAATAGAAGGATCCAATCCTGTATTTATGCCAACGGGGGTCACTTTCAACAATGTTTAGAAACTTTATTCATATTAATAATATTCTCCTGTTTTTTAATATTGAAAAGTGTTTCTGTTAATAAAAATATAAGTGCACAGTGACTTGTTGACCCTAGATCTGGAGAATGCGCATGACCGTGGACAAAGAGAAGCGATATTGATGGTTCTGAAGATGTATGGAGTAGGTGATAAACGGGTGGATAGTGTGAAATTTCTATGTTGTAGGTGTGCTTTAGGTGGAGAGGTGGGTAAAGTGATTGCTTTAATATTGATGGGTCACAGTGGCTTATTATCGTTATAAGTGGTGTACTAAGAGAAGCACAAGTAATGGTGTGAGACAGAAATGTGAGAAGGATGAGGAATTGAAAAGTATGGGTTTTTGGTGTGAACTGATGATTGATGATTGTGGTTGAGAGTGGGGGTGGGGATTCGAATATGTTAATAGAAGCGAGATTAACCGTGTATGTATGAAGAGGGGACTAAATGTAAATGCAAAAAAGAGTAAGAACCGCTTCACCATGTGATGAAGGGTTCCAGTTGAAGTGGAATGACTCCGAAGGTTAGGAAGACCTCGCGAAAGATTAATTGATGGTGAGTGAGTGTGTTTAACAGGGAGAAGACTAACCGATGACGTAGATGGTATTGAGTCTGGTAGGTGTGTATGAAAGGGGCGAGGGGGCATTTTTGAGGCCTTCTTCCCAGAGACGAGATTCTAAAGCGCATATGGTCCAGTCGTTCCGAAGGGCCAATGGCCCATGAAGATGGGTAACTTTAGTCAAAGAGCATAAGGTGATTGGGTAGGAGGTGTAGTATTAGTAGCGTTAATATACGTCACTTTTCGGGTGTGTTTTGTAAAGATGAGGATATTTTTTAGACAAAATACCCTTCGGGAAATTAAAAGGCACCAAATTTTCTACTCATCTCTTTTATACTTGCGAAGGTCACAATTTTATTACCACAATAAATTAATAAATAAATAATACATATAATCTTTAGAAAAATAAATATTTATTGAAATACAACACATATGATGCTGTTTATGCATCGAATGGAAAGGATGGATGCAATTGAATTAAGTGGAATTATCTTTTAAAATGCTGATTTGCATAACGAGTGGATTGAGGGCAGCCGTACACTGACGGGTTGCACTTAGGTTGCCTGAGTATTGCAGGGCGACGTGCTGTCCTTTTCTATTTTCTATAACGGAGTTTTTCTGTAGTAACGATGGCTGAATGAATAGAAAAGAGCTGCTTATCCCTGAGGTTTATTTAATTAGATCACTACTACAAGAGAGAAAGAGTCTATATTTCGTTTTATTGACTATAGACTCGATAGCTTTTCTTTTCTGGAAGGCAGCCGCTTCTTTATGAAGTAACCTTTGTTTATGTCGGATTTTTTTATCTAAGCGTAGTGGAATACCTAATGAATTCCACACTCAAGTGTCTTTGGAAAATATAGTAGCAGTCCATGTGTCGCTACAGTCTTATGAATAAAAAATATAGAATCGAGTCAGGAAAAGACCATACAATCAGTTCCATTGGTCACATTGGAATAAATTTAAAAGAAAAAGGTGGCAAATACTTTAGTCTTGTCTTAGACATTGTTGTGAATGAGATTACAACTAAACTACAGTCACTACTAACACCACAGAAAAGGAAATAATCCAAGTGTAAATACAAATCTACGAATCATTTTAGACTAGATTTAACGTTCGTAATGAACACAATTTCGGCTCCTCAATGAAAAGCAATCGGCTCTTCTTATAAAAATCCAGTATTTACGGAAACGGAATAAAGAAAGAATAAATTAAGAATGAAATGAAAACCAACTCACCATAAATTTTCTCTTCATTAATGAAGACAAATGTTGAAACTATAATTTTCCTTCTTTTGACTTCTCAATAAACTCCTTCCGGCAGAAAAGTTTACGACTGCGAAACTTGGTGGGTTTTTTTGCCCCCTTTATTTGGATGGGGACGGTTGACGCCTTGTTTGGATGGGGGTGAAGAATAAGAAGAAGAGGAGGAAGAGGAAGAAACAGAAGATATTGTCACCCGTTCAAGTAAGAAAGGAAGCCTCATGAAGGAGGTCTTGCTGACGTCCGTTATTCTCCCTCTCTTGAGTAAGGAGGAGGCAAGAGAAATGTGAAAGAGGGGAAAGGACATACATAAAAGAGGGTCTATTAATATCTTGGTCATAAAACGGCTCTAAAAAGCAACGTCATTGGCCTTTACTACGTTGAAGTCGGGGTTGAGCCAAGAAATACGGACGATTGGCTAATGACTTCTCGCTCCATCAAAAACTCGATTTTGTGCATTTAAACGCCGGAATCAAACTGGGAAAGAAAAATATTAAGGGAGATGATAATGGCTCTGGACATTAGAGATGGCAACGGCCCAGCATTTCATACAGAAGTGGAGATGGATGCCATCGGAAAGTTTGGGCCTGATTTCGACCGATTACATTAAGACTCATCTAAATGAGGTCATTTTCAATCTCCCCCCACCCCCACCCCATTGCCATCCTCCCCTATGCATCTCCTGACTCCAGTCCCCTAACTTTGACCTCTTTAAGCATAATAAAGGAGGAATAAGGAAGTCGCTTCCGGCCGCCTGTTTGCAATGAAGGAAAAAATTAATCCAGGTTTTTAATTATACGATATTAAAAAGTAATGTTTGTGCTTATTTCTTTAAGTCTTTAAATGAGGTGTAAAATATATATATATATATATATATATATATATATATATATATATATATATATATATATCGGGGTCACCTCCAGTAAGATCTCTTCTCTCTTGTTTCTGTGTATCACTTCTCCATATATATCAATCAATCAGTCAATCATTTCCTGTGGCGCCCACGTGGATGCATAGGGCGCCATGAACTCAATCCACCACGCTCTATCTTGAGCTAATGCGTCAAGATCTTCCCAACAATCATCTCTTGCTTACCGCCTCATAGTCCTTATCCAAGTCTCCCTAGGCCTACTTCTACCAGGGGCCACCAGGCCAGGTGTACCCTGAACTATACCCTGCTTTCTATAAACATGATCTAACCATTTCCATATATATATATATATATATATATATATATATATATATATATATATATATGATGAAAATTAATGCAATATCGCAAGAAAAGATGAGGAATTAAACCACATTCTCGGAAGACAATTTAATTCAGAACAGTTTCGGTGTATCTCACACCCTTTTTCACCGAAACTGTTCTGAATTAAATTGTCTTCGGAGAATGTGGTTTAATTCCTCATATATATATATATATATATATATATATATATATATATATATATATAGAGAGAGAGAGAGAGAGAGAGAGAGAGATGCTCAATGATTCCTTGGAGGTCCTATTTTTATTTCAAAGGATGTGAGGTGCGCTTTGCCAGTCCACCACTGCTCATGGATGTGGAGGGTGGATGGCTTCTTATGTTTAAAGACAGCCTATTTTCAATATATTTTTTATTATTTAATCGAAATTCTATCTTCTATTCGTGATTTTCCCTGTAATTAATACATTGATGATAATTAATCTCTTTTATTCTTTTTTTTCTGTATTCACGTCCTTTTTATGCAGTTCTCTTGTCTTATTCGTCCCTTCTTACTCCATTGAGTCGTTTGCCCTTGTTGGATGACAACAGTTTAATTTTTCCTCTTCCATAAATAAAATTGTGATTTTTAAATATAATTTATAATGATTCTATATCCAATTAAATAGGTTCGTTTTTTTTTTAAACAGTGACTATATTTGTAATTAATTGTATGTATTAGCCCCAAATATGTATCATTTTCTAAGGATTGAATCGAAAATGAAACAAATTAAACGTAACCTAAACTTTAACTTAATTATGAAGCATTATCGTATTTAATGAAAATTATAAATATACTTCCAATACTTTCAACATACAGAGGGTTTCAGATAAATCGATACAAATTGTACACTCGGAAAATCAAATAAAGTGTGTATCAAACGAAGCGATATATTCTGATGAGAATTTACACAGAAAAGTGTGTGTAAAACAATATATATGTATAGTTGCGAAATGATTCGAAATAATGTCCATCTACCTTCACGACCATCTCCAGGCGGGACCTGAACTGGTCGCATGCCCTAGTTATGGAGTTCTTTCCATGGATGACATTACCTCCACAATGACAGACATCAGAGATCCTGAAGTGCTATGAGGAACCTTGTTGACATCCTTCTCAACGACGTCACAAATGAAATAATCTAAGGGGTTACAGTCGGGGGAGATAGGGAACCAGTGGTAGGGGAAGAGTTAAACAAACATGCCTTGGTCATCTTTGCTTTCTGTGCGGGAGCAGAATCTTACAGGGAAAGGTAAGGCCTTCCAGCGGCTACTTGGTCAATCAATGGCTTTACCACAGTCTCCAGCACCTCAATGTAAAGGTCCGGATTTACTTTGTGCGGAGGTATTACGTGGCCCTCGCCGTTGATCACGCATAGAACCATCAAAGGGGCGGAAAATTTTCTATGTATGACCATAGGCACTTCCGATGGGTTTTCACATAGCCAGCGATCATTTGACAGTTCACCTTCCTGTCTTGCCCGAAAAGGGTTTTCTGTATTCGGTGAAGAAACGAAGAAGGCAGGCGCATCGTGCTTGACTTAGTTGATGAATGTTTGTGCCTTCACTTTACAGCTTTCCTCGTTAGCCTACCTGAGAAGCTGGTGCCCCTTAAGCGAGTTGGAGTAGTGCACTGTTCTTTGGATTAACCAAAAAAATTAAAACAATCAACCCCTTCCTTTCCTACATGTACGGGTTACCGAAACCCCATAAAGAAGGTATCCCATTACGGCCAATCATCTCTTGCATTGGCTCCCATAGTTATAAGCTATCCAAATGGCTGGCTGGAATCTTATCAAATGCGGTGGGTAAAATCTCTCACTCACATATTATCCACTCATCGGACCTCATTTCCAAAATTAAAAATTTTGACCTCAGTGGTAAAAAATTGTTAAGCTTTGACGTAAAAAGTCTGTTTACAAAAGTCCCGGTCGATGAATCGCTTGACGTTTTATCGAAATTTCTTCCCAATTTAGCTATTGACCTACCTTTAGCGATCCCTGAAATTATGAAATTAGTGCGCCTATGTGTAACGAATAATGTATTTTCAACTGAAAATTAGTTTTTTCCCCCAAAATATGGTTTAAGTATGGGTAACCACCTTTTCCCCATCCTATGCAATATATTTATGGAAAACTATGAAATAACCCTCCTTCCTAGGATCCATTCCCAACCTCTTATCTGGTTCCGATATGTAAACGACATCCTGTCGGCATGGCCCATAGACAACAACATATTTCAATAAATTTTTCAACAACCTGAATTCGTTACACCCATCGATAAAATTCAAAACAGAATGGGAACAGAATAATTCCCTACCGTTTTTAGACGTAAATATCCACCGTTTAAATAATTATATTCAGTGCTCAGTCTATCGAAAGCCTACAAATTCAAATGCTTACATACATTTTTTTCTCACTACATGATAAATCCGTTAAGATATCTGTTATTTCTTCCCTCTTTCTCCGAGCCTATAGAGCGTGCGACCCAAACTTCCTTCATGATGAAATTAAACACCTTATCTGCAACTTCATTGAACTAAAATATCCAATTCACCTCATAAATAGTTGCCATTCCAAAGCACGAAAAAACTTCTATGCCATTTCCACACCACGAAGGGATGATTTTAAAAAATGTATTAGTTTCCCATATGCTCCAGCCTTGGCTCCTCTAAAATCATATGCGAACGGAAATAACATAAATATTACATTTAAATATTCCAATACCATTCGAAAATCCCTGACTAGACTGCGCCCAATCAATCTCGATGCTGGAGTTTACAGTATATCATGCTATAATTGTAAATTAACATACATCGGAGAGTCAGGCCACTTTAATATTAGGATGAAAGAACATTTAGCTGATATCAGAAGGTGTACGAATTCGTCAAGTCTCTTTACGCACATGCAAACGCACGACCATAGAATTGATTTTAACCATGCAAAAATCATCTATAAATCAAACAATTATATTGAGAGGAGAATTGCTGAATCCACCATGATCAATAAAGTTAATAATTTCAATTTATCTAAAGGGCAATACAAATTTAACAAATATATAAATAGAGTCGCCAATTGTATTTATAAGCCCCCGGACGCAATGCGTCTTGGGGATTAGCAACTCTCCAGATTGTTTCCGGTTCTATTTCATTTTGTTTAGCTTGTCATTCACGCCAGATTTACTCGAGTATATATTTATTCTAGATTGTTTCCTGCTGTTTCATTTTGTTTATGATTTGTCTTATCTTATATATATATATATATATATATATATATATATATATATATATATATATATATATATATATTGTGCTCCTTGCCTAGCGTCTTCATTATTAGTTGAAAATGGCATGTTGTCGAAACTAGTCCGATAGTTAAAAATAAAATCTTAATTCAAATATTGTGGTTTACCATTATAATCCATATATATATATATATATATATATATATATATATATATATATATATATATATAGGGTGTGGTTTAAATATGAAGTCCAAAGGAAAATTCAGTCATTTGTAGATATTCGATTTGACAGAAAAGTACGAATATTTAATTTTAATCTCTTTTTTTTAAATCATCTCCTCAATACCCACCCCCCCAATCATTTACTCCCTCTGGTGAACTTCGTCTAACATCACAAATGACATCAGATCCTTAACTTTTGCATATTTATGTAGAAATACATATAAATCACAGGTCTCGAAGGGTCATTTCGGGAAATAAGCTTTTAAAGCGGGGACATCGGACATCGGGCATCAGGGATATCTTTGAGTCTCTTTTATACACAGCCGAGGGAGTGTAATACAGCCCCACCAGTAGAACTCTTCGCAAACCATCTTCCTCAGTCATAACCAACAATATTTCACAGGTAAATAGGCGCCTTCGCATCCAATTCATACAAGTCTTATTAATTATAAATGGCTTCAGTAATACAAAATTTTATAAATCTTTTGAACGTATTGAAAATATTACGCAAACAAATGACCCTAAATTTAAATCGAAGCTTTTCAGATTAGTATCTTTGGGGAACTTTTTTTCTAAAATCGTCTCATCTTTGAATTCACTGTCATCAAATGGAGTTCAAAGCACATCGATAAACACGTTTAAAAAAATTGGAAGAACACCAATTTACTTATTAAAGAAAAGGAAATAAAACTATTTATTTATCTTTTTTTAACTCTTAAAGTCCTCCCAAGATCTTAACCCTACCTTCCACGATGACCCATAAAGCGGATCTTTAAGTGTCTTTGCTGGTTTTGAATTTATATTTCTATAATTTTGTGTTGTATGTTAAAATATTTACCATTTGTTGAATATAATTAGTAAAGTGAGAACTAAAAGCTAAATTCATTCGCTGACAGAAAATTCCAAATTGAGACAGTTTTATAAGTCAAAAAAGTTTAAATTTATTAATATTAATTTATGGTCATTTGTTTGGGTTATGTTTTCAGTGCGTTCAAAAAATGAATCAAATTTTTATATTATGGAAACCATTCATATTTTTTAAGACTTCTACAAGTGAGGTAGCGTTAGTTATACCGAGTTATGTATCCCTAAATAAAGAATCTAAGAACCACAAAATATAGGAGTGCATTCAGACCTACCGTACAAACACCGCAAGACAGATTTTGTTTTTTCCTGTTTCGGAGTTAATTGAACAACTGAGCTTTGGAGATCTACATAGAATTTTGGCGTGCAAACGAGTGTTCCTCAAAGTGAAACCACTAACACATTAAACGTGAGCTCAAAGTGTGAGAGAAAATGTCCCTTTTTGTTCATATAACTGGAAGTTAGGGAAAAAATAAACGAATATAATTCACTTCAAAGGCCGCACACACTAAAAGCTCTTAGCTCTAAATACTGGTGTTCGCTTTTTGCCATTTTCTGCAGTCAAGGCTCGACTACAATTGCCGAACCATTGTGTTTATTCACGATCCCTTTGGAACGTATTTTCAAAATTATTTTGCCATGGCGCTTCTAACTGCGATTGAATTTTGATTTTATTGA
The DNA here is from genome assembly GCA_963969495.1 of Ceratothoa steindachneri. NCBI lineage: Eukaryota > Metazoa > Arthropoda > Malacostraca > Isopoda > Cymothoidae > Ceratothoa > Ceratothoa steindachneri. The sequence goes on from OZ018323.1 coordinate 178,108,020, forward strand.
AAGAACATCAAAAATTTCGCTCTCTACAGGGAGTACCGATGCTCTTTGATATTAAAAAAGGGAAACTACAAAGGAGTGATGGTACTGATAAGTGAAATGAGATATTTATTTGAGAATATTGATGCGGGAATTTACCATTTTTAGCCTGACGGTGGATAATTCACAACCCCGTTGTTAGCAAAGTATTTAAAGATGAGGAAACGATCCACTGCTTCACGAATCTAGGACAACTGCTCCCGGACAACTTCCCCTGTAAAATTGACCCCGGATGACTGCCCATGAATAAATTTCCTTGGACAACTGCTTCCAGGACAGTGCCCTCCAGGCAACTGCCAGCCAGAAAACTGCCCAAACAATTGGATCACGGAGAGCTGCAACCCGGACAACTGCCCCCATAAGACAACTGTTCATATAGATAAGACTAACCTATTATTTTAAATTATTTATTTAAATGCTCTACTATATTAAAATTTATGATTTAGAGGAAACAATATTATAAAATCAATTCCTTCACGATTTTCCAAGTCTTCAACGATGGCTAAGATTCTTCTTGAAATATCTCCTATTTTCTCTTTTTGTGCGGTTCTTGATACCCCGCAGGAATTTAGGACGATTTTAATCTTATTTATTAAGTCGCTTGCATATCCTTTTGCAAACCTAACCTAACCTAAATCGATTTCTCTTCGCAAAACTTGAATTTTCGTTTTGTAATTATCATTTCTACGTGTCTTACATTCATATGTGATAAACTTACAGGTAAGTTTGTTTCTTTTGTGTTTGCTTTATAAAATAAATCACTAAGATCAAATTCAATATCGATCTGGGATCATAAAAATCACAACTTGTTCGCACTCAAGAAGCAAAGTAGATAATAAATAAGATTATTTACCTTTAAAATTTACCTTGGAATTTTACATCAGTGTTGCCAACTGTTCAGGAGGCAATGCATTATAGTAATTTTATTTATTTTTTGTTCACACTTTATCACTTTCATAGAATTTCTCATCGGTACTCTTCATATTTGGAGGCCAAGTGTTATGTGATGGCAATTATCCGAGAGACAGCTCCTCAGATACCCTTCTGCACAATTCTACCCACCAAAAGCACATCAAAACACTTAGATTTTATCGTATTTAAACAAACTACGTTGTGATTGTTTGCCATTAGTAAAAACATGAACCCTGGATATTGAAACATTCCATGTGATTACTTGCCCCGATTTATGAGGTGGTTCTATCATACGTTAAAAAGAGTTACTAGGAAAGCAAGCACCTTAAAAGACCTTTCGATCCATACTGAGAGGATGCTTATGTAAGCTCCCTAGCCTATGTATACATATTGTTTTCTTAGTTGAGAGAAAAGAGGGCAGTAAAGGTGAAGGCTTTACCCTCTCTTACCCAATTTGCGGGCACGGAAACATGAAAAGATACCTGGTTGAGATGAAATGAAAGATACAACCAGGAATTTTGATAGTAAAGCTCTTTGAAACCTATGTAGTTATAAAAGTAGTAATAAAAACAACGATAGTACCAATATCAACCATGATAACGATAAAAATACTAACACCGATACGTTATATTAAATATAATACTACGATTCATGGAATCTTGACCAGTGACTTTGCAGGATAAAGATTGCACATTTGGGTCGAGGGCATTTAATATTTTCTTGAAATTAGCCAATTTATTTATTTTTTATTTTTCCATGTATTTATATATTTATCGAGCTATATATCTCTTCATCTATCTATCCTCCACGTCATTCTTTCTCCTATGAGTGAAAATGACCTTGCATGAATATCTTTACTTTTACTCAGTGCAACATAATTTACTCTTATGGTCATAAATTCTTACCGCGCATCTTCATGAACTTCAAAACTTTTAATCCAACATGAACCCTCTGTACTGCCCCCCCACCCCGCCTGAAAGAGATGATTTCTAAAAAAAACAACTGAGGGGGACGTCGGCCCTGGGATTTCCCGCATGGCATATACAGAAGCAAACATCCTGCCCGTTGAACCAGGAAAACTTCCGGCCTAGCTTCCGAATATCGCAAAGAAAGAGAAAAAAAGAAAGTGAGGGTGAGATTGTGCGAGGGAGAGAGCGGGAAGGGATGAGGGAGGGGATGGGAGAGGGGGAGGGGAGGAGGAGGGGGGGAGGAGGGGAGGGGGAGGGGAAAGGAGCGGGAGGTAGGAGCGAGTGAGAGGGGGAAGGTTGAGGGGGCGGAAGGAGGAAATGGAGGGGAGAGAGGGATCGGGAGTAGGAAATTGAGGGAAGAGAGGGGAGAGGATTAGGGAGCGTGCTAGGTGAGGGGAGAAATTAGGGAAGCTGGATAGGGAGGGGGAGTGAGAGGAAGGGGAGAGAGAGGGGGAGGGGAGGAGGAGGGGAGGAGGGTGAAGGAACGGGAGGTAGGAGCGAGTGAGAGTGGGAAGGTTGAGGGGGTGGAAGGAGGAAATGGAGGGGAGAGAGGGACCGGGAGTAGGAAATGGAAGGAGAGAGGGACCGGGAGTAGGAAATTGAGGGGAGAGAGGGAAGAGGATTAGGGAGCGTGATAGGGAGGGGAAGTGAGGGGAAGGGGAAGAAGAGAGAGGGAGATAGGTAGAGAGGTGTATTGACTGTGCCTAAAGTGAAGCAATATATTCCCTGCAATAATAGTAAATTAATTATCATTAGAAATTTCCATTGAAGCAAATAATTCCATTTCTTACGTATTATAATATCCTTTCGCATATTCATTCAACAGCTTTTAATTAATCATTTTCTTTCTATTTTAATAAAGCAAAAAATATTTTTCTTTGCAATCCTCCAGAGTGAAAAGTATACAGTCAACGTCCTCCAAATTCAGTCTGAGCATTTAATGCCCTCGTAGTTTCGGAGGTGAATTAAAGTAAAAGCAAATAGGTCTTACTGGTATACGATTTTGTATTAGCACTGCCACTGGTGCTCAAAATACCACCGTTCCTCAAACTAACACAAAATAGTTACTCGTTCTGTACCTTTAGGTATGGTTCACAAGATCCCTTGAGGTACTACGTGCCCTTGCATTTCATCTTAAAGCTGTGGGATATACACAGGTGTATGCACTATAAATATGTAAATTGTCCTACCAGGATCAGAGTGAAGAAAGCTCAATCCTTTTAGGAGGTCTACAAGAGATACAGTTAAGTAACTTTTTAGACACCCTGTATATGAAAAGCGGAGCGGAGCTTTTAATGGTTTCCAAACTGGATCTCTTGTAGACGCCCTAAAAAGTTGTACTTTTTTTACTGTGATTCTGGTGGGACTATTTATTTCTAGTGCATAGTAACTTTTCAAACAGCCTGTTTAATAAATGGAGTCTAAGAATGTGAAGCGAAATTAAGATACGTTTGCCAACCCAGGTGGCAGTTTCAAGCATCAATACATCCATTTTCATTATCAATATAATTTAGGTTGTGGGAGATGTGATGCAGCTTTGCTTCAATACTAACGTGATGCATTAGTTGTGATCTGTCACGATTGTAATGATCTTCATGTCGCTCGTATACCAACTACCATCTTCCTGATTTCGCCTGCATGTTAGACATTACACTTTCTGATTCAAGTTCATCACAACAGTAACAACTACTTCGTGTAGGGTTAAATAAAACCCGCCAAACTACAGGGTAGTCCGAAAGTCTCGTCCCCTACTAAAAATTAAAAAGAACAATAGACGAACAATATAATAATATCAAACACATGTATTGGTTTTAGTGTATTCACTTTCATTGATACTAGCACACATCGAGAAGGTCTGTATGAATACCAGAATAAACACGATCATGTGCATATACACTTGCAATCAGCCTATCTTTCAAACTCGCAGGAGCTCGTGTCCGCCATCTGAAATAGAAAATCAAAGCAATATTTACAGGGGGTGACAAGACTTTCGGTCATCTGAAATAGAAAATTAAAACAATATTTACAGGGGGTGACAAGACTTTCGGTCATCTGAAATAGAAAATTAAAGCAATATTTATAGGAGGTGACAAGACTTTCGGTCATCTGAAATAGAAAATTAAAGCAATATTTGCAGGGGGTGACAAGACTTTCGGGTCATCTGAAATAGAAAATTAAAGCAATATTTGCAGGGGGTGACAAGACTTTCGGTCATCTGAAATAGAAAATTAAAGCAATATTTGCAGGGGGTGACAAGACTTTCGGTCATCTGAAATAGAAAATTAAAGCAATATTTATAGGAGGTGACAAGACTTTCGGTCATCTGAAATAGAAAATTAAAGCAATATTTGCAGGGGGTGACAAGACTTTCGGTCATCTGAAATAGAAAATTAAAACAATATTTACAGGGGGTGACAAGACTTTCGGTCATCTGAAATAGAAAATTAAAGCAATATTTATAGGAGGTGACAAGACTTTCGGTCATCTAAAATAGAAAATTAAAGCAATATTTATAGGGGGTGACAAGACTTTCGGTCATCTGAAATAGAAAATTAAAACAATATTTACAGGGGGTGACAAGACTTTCGGTCATCTAAAATAGAAAATTAAAACAATATTTACAGGGGATGACAAGACTTTCGGTCATTTGAAATAGAAAATTAAAGAAATATTTACAGGGGTTGACAAGACTTTCGGTCATTTGAAATAGAAAATTAAAACAATATTTACAGGGGGTGACAAGACTTTCGGTCATTTGAAATAGAAAATTAAAGAATTATTTACAGGGGGTGACAAGATTTTCGGTCATCTGAAATAGAAAATTAAAACAATATTTACAGGGGGTGACAAGACTTTCGGTCATTTGAAATAGAAAATTAAAGAATTATTTACAGGGGGTGACAAGATTTTCGGTCATCTGAAATAGAAAATTAAAACAATATTTACAGGGGGTGACAAGACTTTCGGTCATTTGAAATAGAAAATTAAAGAATTATTTACAGGGGGTGACAAGATTTTCGGTCATCTGAAATAGAAAATTAAAACAATATTTACAGGGGGTGACAAGACTTTCGGTCATCTGAAATAGAAAATTAAAACAATATTTACAGGGGTTGACAAGACTTTCGGTCATTTGAAATAGAAAATTAAAGAATTATTTACAGGGGGTGACAAGATTTTCGGTCATCTGAAATAGAAAATTAAAACAATATTTACAGGGGGTGACAAGACTTTCGGTCATTTGAAATAGAAAATTAAAGAATTATTTATAGGAGGTGACAAGATTTTCGGTCATCTGAAATAGAAAATTAAAACAATATTTACAGGGGTTGACAATACTTTCGGTCATCTGAAATAGAAAATTAAAACAATATTTACAGGGGTGACAAGACTTTCGGTCATTTGAAATAGAAAATTAAAGAAATATTTACAGGGGGTGACAAGACTTTCGGTCATCTGAAATAGAAAATTAAAACAATATTTACAGGGGTGACAAGACTTTCGGTCATTTGAAATAGAAAATTAAAGAAATATTTACAGGGGGTGACAAGATTTTCGGTCATCTGAAATAGAAAATTTAAACAATATTTACAGGGGATGACAAGACTTTCGGTCATCTGAAATAGAAAATTAAAGCAATTTTTTGAGGGGGTGACAAGACTTTCGGTCATCTGAAATAGAAAATTAAAGCAATATTTACAGGGGGTGACAAGTCTTTCTGTCATCTGAAAAAGAAAATTAAAACAAACTTTACAGGGGGTGACAAGACTTTCGGACCACCCTGTACTCTATCCTCTCTGCGCAGTGTATTGTATGAGAGTATAAAGAGAAAGAGGTGTTTTCTTAACATTTAAAGCGAAAACAAAGCAGGGGCCGCCTTTCACAGAATATTTGGTATGAAAGATTTGTAAAAAGAGTAATTAAAGAGTAGGAATTGAAGATCTGTTGGAATTAAAAAGCCGCAGATTCTCCTTTGGGCATTGGGGCCGAGGTTACACATTCCTCCATGTCAGGTGTAACATGGTTTTAATGCTACAACTGACACTCTGTTGCAGGTGAGAGTAATAGAAAAGAAAAGTATGGGTAGTAGAAGTGAAAAGCGTATGAAGAAAGCACGTATGCTACCCCTCCCCCCCATTCCCAGGGGTGAGTTCATGCAACTGGTCAGCGACTAGCCTGCGAAATCAACCGTAACCAAGAAAAATAGGTGAGAATGGGATTGTAAAGAAAGTGACAGAAAAAAAGGATTACATGAAGATCTGTAGGGGGAAAAATAATCCCAGATTTGATCTAGTTTCAGACTACCAGGAGCCACTGGGGCAAGGAGGGCGTGCAGCTCATCCAGGTAGTAGGTGTGACACTCCACAAGGGACACACAATTGCGAGGAGAAGCAGTTAAACTATCAAGGCAATGCCCATTGTATGAAGAATACGGGGCGAAAGCAAGCATTGTGAGGACCTATAGATGATAAAAGTGTATGGGAGATAGGACCAGGGAATAAAACAAGAGGATTGAATAGTGTTTATCTAGTAGTAGTGGTTCACCAACCTGCCTTTATCTGGGCGGATGCCCGACCGGATAATGAAATGGACATAAAGGTCAGTATGACAATCGCTGGTGAGCCTGAGGGCACCAGGGACCGGTTCTCTTTAGGGAGAAGTGCCAGGAAGTATTGTGTTTTGGCACCAAACAGAGGTCAGGTGGAACCTTCGTCGCCCGGGGGCAGAGGGAGCTTTTCCGCGTCAGAGGTATTTGGATATAGATAGCCATCGTCAGGATTCTTTGCAAAGACAGGAGAGAAAAGAAAGCAGTGTTTTAATTGGCTGTTTATGCGATGAGTAGTGTAAGATATACCCACCCCAGTATATGGCTGAGCACGGCGCGTCCACCATTTGGTAGCCAGATCTCTTCGTGCGCTGACGTTTGTGTCCCCTCATGCCGGGATCGAACTCGGTACCGCGACGTTGGCAGACCAACGCCGTATCCACTCAGTTAGCAAGATCTCTCTGAAGTGGGTCATGATTTTAACCTCCGCCTCAGATTGGCGGTCCTTGGGATAGTAAATAACTCCCACTAAACTAATCATGGGTAAAACGGAAATTTACCTCTATTGTCCAAGTCCATTCACCCATGCTGCACATGTAGAAAAAATGCACATAAGATCATTCATTCAATCTTCATTTACAGTATCATTTTTAATACAACTAAAGTTTTGTTGTAATTGAATTTCCTGGGTAATTTCAGTTATACAAAGGGTCGAAACCGTTTATTTACAACGATGGATTAGGATATTTTATCCTCTCTACCCTTCGTACTAGGACCAAGTGAAGAACATTTAGAAACCTCGAAACATTTCTAGAGCAAGTTGCAAATCCCCGCAGAGAAGTTTAACACTAGTGTTGTTTTTACACGGCCTCTATCATCAATTCGCCTTCCATTGTCATTTTGAGTGAAAATCTACAGTTTGATAATTAAAACTATAGATAAGGTTTTTTTATTATTTAATGTCCATCCCTAAGGCTGGCATCATCGCTGAACTCTGGCGATTGGGCAAAGCAGAGATCAAATACTCCAAGAATTTGAAGGTTTAATCTCAGTTGTTCTTGTATAGTTGAATGTTATAAATATGTATGGAACTGTCTGGATGCTGAGGGTGCATCCCGTAGCGAGGCGGAGTGCTTTGCTTTCTGTTGCCTGCAGTGTGCTGAAGTGAATGGGGGAAAGAGTAGGTGCCCAGACTATAGAAGAGTATGGGAATGATATGCCTCTTGTAAGTGTGAAGAATGGATTACTTGGACACCCGAATGGGGTACCATAAGTGCCTGGAGTATGTTCGTTTTGGTTTGTTGTGTTTCATTTTGAGTTGTTGGAAAATTAATCTTGGATCAACTGTAACAGTGAGTACTTTAGATTAAGGGGCAATGAAATAGGCCAATTTTACATAAAGATGAATGGTTGTGGTAAAAAAAAACTCGGTTGAACAATAATTCATTTATTGCAAAATAAAAAAAACAAACGCTACGTCCGTCCACTTCAACCATAGAGCTAATTTTAGTAATACATTATATCATATTTAGGAATCCAATCAATATTAGGCATTCTGATTGGTCATCGTTGGCCACGTGACTGTATTCAAAGCTGCTCATTGGATAGGGGCTTAAAAACCGAGAAAGCCTATCTTTTTCCAACTTAATCTTATTACTAAATTAAGTTTTGATAATAGAACTAAATTCCAAGCAAGGAAGAAGTCTTTTATAATGGAACATCAAATCAAATGAACGCAAAAAGGACGAAACAAATGAAAAATACATATCATCGCCATCACTATGAGAAATAGAGGGATTGTAACTCAGAAATCATTTTCGCAAAATCTTTTTCCATGTCAGCTTTCGAAAAAAATTCTCTGGAAGCCATTTTCGCGCGAATATACCCATCTCTTTCATCATGACCAGCAATTTTATCACATGCACTTGTTAATTCACGAATCAGGCGCTCCACTGATTGGTGTGGGTTGGGAAAGATGACAATTGGGGGGAGGAACGAATTTTCTCACCGACTTGTTACCAACATCGCTTCTTTGGCGAAGGTCCATGATCTTGCGAAAGGCGAAGCAGAGATTTAGATCATCGTCGCAGAGGAGAGAGAGACGAGCAGATTTCCGGGTGCACGTTCCATAATTTGATGTAAGGGAACACTGTGTCTCGCGTTGATTGAGGAAGAAGGCGGAGACATTTGATTTGGAAAAGAATGTGATTGAGTTTTGATCACAAATCACCAAAAAATGTAGTTGGTGACAACGTAGAAGATGAGAGAGTGCAGGTTCTTCTTAACTTTACGGTTAAAAAGATGCTTGGAGAGGTAAGTTGCGGCAAGGCGACAGGCTAAAGTCAACCATCTCGAGTGGGAAATGGGTTCTGGCTTCGAAGTTTTCAGATGCGGATTAACTTTCCCACTCTGAATGGATTTAGCGACAAGGAAAAGGTACTTCTCATCAGAGAACAAATCCGACAACACTTCATTTGTCATTGGAATTTCTGTGGTCCATCTGTAATCGGAAGGAACTCTTCATCTCATTCTAACTCTTCCACCTTTGACAAAGACTTCCCTATGGGTTCCTTGAAAGAATTTTTGCCTGTGATATGTCCGTCGACAGTTTGGGATTGATGACGAAAGCCGAGTTCATTTGTTTTGAGGTCACAAATTGACCAATGAATTTTTCACCTCGTCGATCCTCAGTTTTTTCAAGATGCCGCCATCTCTCTCTCAGACAAATACATGTAATTTACTGTCACTCACCTCGAGAAAAGAAATATAGGCTAAATTATCTCGTTGTGATGGGAGATCTGAGAGTGGTAACGATTTAAACAGTCCGATGACATTATTTGAGCCACTTCGAGAATTAGCGTGTTTGCTTGCTTTAGGAATTTTTTACAATATATACAATTAATTTTGAATTATGAAATGGATTTACATATGCCAGTCGTTACAGTCTTTGCCTTTTTTTTTTATTTATGGAGTAAGTGATAAAATGTATGGTAGGTTTCATAAGGGTGAAATAGGTTAGTAGGTTTACCCCATCAAAAGTAACACATATTCCAGAGAATATCGTTATTCCCAAGCGGAAGAAACTGCAAGAGAAAACATACTACTAATTTGTCACTTAAAAACATTACAAGGAACAGGTTACACAATCAAGACCATAAAACCAGATATAGAAACTAAAAACAAAGGAGGGGAAATACCCAGATTAAGATCGACAAGGTGTTCAAAGTAAAGAAATAAACAAAAGAGGCGAAATACCCAAAACTACAAACGAAGTAAAAAACAAAACAAGAAAAGCGTAAATAAAAGAGGTGAAGTACCCAAAACTAAAGACTGAAGGAAAATAACAAAGCTAGAAAAGCGTGAATAAAAGAGGCGAAATAACCAAGTAAAAACCGAACGAAAACAAAGATAAGAAAGAAAAAGAAAGTCTTCGCATGTGTCACAGATCCGACTACTGATTGGCTCGACTCGAATTTCGGGATTCTCATCCTCCAATCAGAGCTCGAGCTTAAGATAACACATGAATACGACATGCTGCTTAAACGTAGCGACAATCTTCGAGCCGATCGTAGCAATGGTATTTTTAATCACCTCTATGTTTATATTTACTCTCTATTCTCGATTTTCTTTTCTCTCTTATGATATCGCAATTTACCTTTCTAATGATTTAAAATTTACCAAAACTCATAGTTTTGACTCTGGTCCACTTTACTGTAGATGTTCTGTTTAGGGAAGGTAGGTATTTGATAGGATGATGCTAGGAAGTTTGTTGTACTCCACTTTGTGGGTTGTGAGAAAGGTAACAGAGAATTTGAGGCTGTCCCTCATAGGTTCTTTTGCAACCAAAGTTTGAGTCTTATAGTGAAAAGCTGTAGATCGCGAGCTATTTGGGTGTGCTTTTATTGTTGGGTGAAGATTGTAATGTGATGACATAACTGTAAAGTGAGATTTAGGAAGGGATGTCATAGACCAAAAAAAGGCTGAAAGAAGGGTAGGAACCCACACAGGACTCCATTTTGTATGCTATGTGTTCACGATAGCTTGCCCTTATGTATTACTTGTGCTTGTTGGTTGTGAGGTGTGGTGTTTAGTATTTTGTTGATGAGGATGCATCTAGCTATGAACTGTGCCGAAGGCTTTGTTTGTATTTATTGTTTCCATTACTGTGAGGCATGGTGATGAGATTGGTTGAAAACTTTATGTGTAAATTAGGTGATGTTTGTGAATACAGTGTATGGTGAATACCCTGGGCAGAATCCATGTTTGCAAGAATGTAGTGTGATGCCTGGATTGATCTTTATAGTACTAGATGTTCCATGAATTTGGTAAGGGTGCAGAGTAGGGAGACAGGATGGTATGATGCTGGCTCGTTAGATGGCGTATTTCACTTGAGAATGTGCACTAGATATGAACAATACAAGGCTAGAAAAGGTTACTGATGATACGCAAGTAGCTTCAGCTGTAAAAGTCGTAAATAGAAACCTTCGAGTATAAAGAGCTCTACATCTTTTAGTCGCTTGCGTTCATAGTTGCCAATGACATTCAACCTCGAGTGTAAAGTTCGAGACATAAAAAAGGATATATATATATATATATATATATATATATATATATATATATATATATATATATATATATATATATATATATATATATATATATATATATATATATATATATATATATATATATATATATATATATATATATATATATATATATATATATATATATATATATATATATATATATATATATATATATATATATATATATATATATATATATAGAGAGAGAGAGAGAGAGAGAGAGAGAGAGAGAGGTCAGAAGACGGGTAAATTAAAGACAGGATGCACCCCAAAACGGGCACTCATTTTCGATAGGCTTCATTTCTTAATTTTTTTGCCGAATTAAGAAATGAAGCCTACCCAAATTTGAGGCCTGTTCTTTTGGGTCACCCTGTACTAGGCTTCATGAATAGGAATGTTATAGCTCAAAGAGTATGGAGGATTTCCTTAACTTGACGTGCTAAATTAAAATTAAATTTAAAATTGAAATAATATTTTGTCCAGTTTGTCTATGATTTGCTAAGAACTTTTGGTCTATTTGATTATTAATATATGTATAGAGTTGATAGTTTTAAGTTGTAAATTTTGGTGCATATATAAACTGATTGAGGGGTTTGGTAGTTAGTGAGGAACTTTGTGGTTCATTTTGATCAGTTTTAGTCGTTTGTTGTGAACTAAATTTTTCTTAGTTCTTACTTCTAAGTTCGAAAGCGGAATGTTTGCGGATCACCTGATATCTATATCTTTGGATCAGTGTTTTAGGTGTTTGCTTAAGCATTTTTCCCTTCGGAGACTCTTTCATTTAAGACCATTTTGACTCGGTAGTACCAAGCATGTTTCTCACGCGAGAGGTTGGTGGATCGAGTCGTACTAAAGGCCTGCGACTTAGAAAGCCTACTTAGGTACAAGAGTTTGAAAGAACAAACTTTCGACTCCTTTGTGACAAAGTTTGGGGCTTAGTATTTCAAATTGTTGCTGTATTATTTCATAAAATCAATTCATAACATTCACCAATAACAGATATTTTCTACATCATTTTTTTTTATTTTCTTTTATGTATTAGAAAAATTTCAGATGTTATTTACGACTATTTCCTTTATTGTCTCCTCTTGGCCGATTTCTTTTCCTCCTTTATCTGGTTTTTCCTCCTCCCTCTCTTCTCTTTCCTGTCCACAAGTCATGTTCAGTGGTGTCTCTTCCGTTTCTCTGTGCGATTATGGGAAGAAATTATGCGTATTTGTATGTTTGGGCCTTTATTGTTCTTTATGAGGGTCTAAACGACCGCATTTGGATCCGGAAGAAGAAGCAGTCTCGCCCGCTTCATTTTCACTTTTATGTAAGCATAATGCGCCATTTTCACACTGCTTTTGGTTATTGATAAAAGGAGAGGAGACTTTATGAGTAAAAATGGGTGTGTGTTGCCGTTTAGCATTTCACTTTTCCATTCGAGTAAAAGTGAGAAGGAAGAAAATGCAAGCTGTACTCGCTCCTCGGGCCTATGCTAGGCTTAGTAGGCGGAAGCGAAACTACAAATTAATTTCGTGTTAATGAATGGAGTCTTGCCGGGCGTTGCATCTCGATTTGTGGATCTGCACCGCCATTCGCCGCGGAAGATCCAAACGAGCATTTGGTAGAGATATAAACAAAGACTAATCGTAAAAGGCATCGTCAGAGCAAAAATTACCCCGATGAGAGGAAGTGCGATGCAGGAGTCTTGACACAATAAAATGAATTAATTGCCTGGAAATCAACTTAAAAGAAAAGTTATATTCAGTGGTTCCCCAAATAAAATAACACTAACAAAGTCGTTTTTCTTTTCCCAGGCACTTACGAGTGTGAATAGTGTTGTCTTTTTTCCTAAATAATTTATTGTGAACTTAATTACAATAGTAATCGCTTTTTAGTCTTTCATTTAAAAAAATCACGTCTTTTTAGAAAATACTGTAATGTAATGTTCAAATAATAATACGGCCAAGTTAATATCACCGTTATTATTATTAATCGCACAAACGACATATCTGGAAATTTTGCTAATAAAGGGACGTCTAAATAGGAACATATTTTTAGATTGCGCCCCGCTAATGGCGCTTAGTTAATGATGAAGGTCCTCTTTTATGTTTTGCCACCCGCACCCATCCATCAGCGGGTGGCGCGCGCCCGGAGAAGACTTGTCTCGGTGGTGTCTCGCGAATGCGGCCTACCCCACTTAATGTCTTCCGCCATATTGTGCGGAATTGGTCGCGCTGAGGGTCGCCTTTTGGCATCGACTTCGTCTTCCTTCATAGCGGCTGGAAATAAATGATCGCAAATCGAATCAAAAGAAAAGAAGGGAATCGGACAAGAGGAGGGCGAGATTGGTTGATATTTGGAAGAGTGAAAGGTCGATAGAAAAGCCACTGCCTATTGGCACAGAAAAATTCAATATCAACATTGTAAAAACTTATTTCGAGTTCTCAATTTGCTGGAAGCAAGTTCTAACTGAATTTTCGTATTAGTCCCTTTTAATTTACGTTTTGTTATGGAATTTGTGTCGTTATTCATTTTCGTGGTTAAAGAGGATTTAATACTCTTTAAGTACGTGATAGGCTTGGATTTGGGAGAGGATAAAATTCTTGCAAATGGCTTCGTAATATATCTATATATATATATATATATATATATATATATATATATATATATATATATATATATATAACATTTAGGTAATTAGTCAATATAATATAGTTACAGTAAATTAACGCCGGTTAATCCTTGCCGTATGTATTAATATTCCGACAATTCTATTAAAGAGTGACACTTTTTCAGTTTAATTAGGCATTTATTTGGTGCCCATTACCATAAATCCTTGCGGTAATGTGCTGTATCATAACAGTGGATGCGGTATGCAAATGTGATGGGAGAATGCATATATACTTCTTTCCCCCTATTCCTTTTCACGCCCCGCCACGAAGAAAAAGAACTAGCGAGCCCTAAATAACAGATATGAATAAAAAACCCGAATGCATGAGTTAACAATTCGGTGGAATTAGCATATGAATGCAGACTCCTTCCTAAGGTTTTATTAGCCTCGTAGAAGACACTCAATTTTTCAAAAAGTGTCAAAATAGAGGAGGGATTCTTTGTGGTGTATTCGCGCGTTACAAATGACCGGCGGGTGCCTTACACAAGTCGAAATTTATTAAATATTTTAGGTCGTGTTGGTTTTCTATATATGTAGTTATACGGGCAATGGAGTCCTTATGGATAGGATTAATGATTCGATTTCAAAAGTTGTTCCAAGGTTTCGTAGATGGCGTGTAATCAGAGTTTCATAAAGGGTAGGTTTTTCATTGAAGTTCGTTCATTAAGTAATACCAAGTATCCAATTCTAAACTCCTTTAAAACTGGGGTTCATGAACAAATATGTTGAAAGTTAGGTAGCTCTCCATATCAGTAATCTTCCCCTTAGCTCTCAAACATCATATCCCGAACTATTTCTAGGATGGAGTTGTGCATTTACCAACGTTTTTCTACGCCATTGAACCAACCCTTCGCTGGATGGATTTGGCTGAATTTCAGAGAATTTCGTTTCCATTTCTTATCGTTTCATCTACATCCTTAAATTTTTGTCTAATATGATCGGTCGACTATTCCACCTAATTTTTAAGAATTCCCATTTCCTCTTTTTGTGAAAAATGAAGCGATTCTTGGAAATAAAATGTAAAATAAACGTTGCAGAATTAATAAAAAAATCAATTTACCGAATTTTGAAACCCTTTTATAAACAGGAGCGAAAATAAATATTTTCCTAATTTTCAAAAGGTTTATAGCCCGAACAGTGTTATTAGATGCACTATTTGTTTTCATTCTTTCTTATTAGTTGACTCCCGTTTATTTGTCACTATTGCTTCTCCTATGTGCAAATATACCAGTGGCGTGTGGTGACTTTTGAAGATGAGGAAGCGAGTAGAGTAGATTAGAGTAGAGTAGACTAGTGCAGTGTTCCGAGTCAACTGGCCGGCAGGGGAGGAAAGGTTTCCGGAAGGACTGTCAAAATGCCACTAACGGACAAATCTCACTTTCGTCAGTTATGTAGTGAGGTCCTCCACCTCCCTGTGACACAGGCGAGGCCCAGAAGGGGGAAGGGCAGCACTGCTCGCAGGGGGAAATGGGTCCCCCAACCCCCTAGGACACCAAACGAATCCCCCTCCGGTTAATTGCGGGACAACAAAAACCAACCAGAGAAACCGTGTTCGAAACGATATTTGGCGAAATAAATATCGAACTAACCCGTCTCCTCGAGACACCAAATGAGTGGGCAGCGGTTTGTTGGAAAAACAAGGACGTGGAGGTCCTTGTTTCGGAAGAGTCGAAGGATCCCCTATGGAAAATAGGACGAGGCGATTGTCCCCCACGAATTACTCGTAAGTCGCACCGTAATCTTGAGAAAAGTCGACCCCTTTTTTCTGGACAATTTCACCGAAGATATTAAGGCTGAGCTGATCTCCAAGCAGTCATGGGCCAAGATATCCAAAGTGGAGAAAATTGGGAAGTCGCTCATCAAGATCATTTTCACCAGAAGCGAAATGCCACAAAGAGCGATGAGGGACGGCCTTCTGGGCTTCTACCTACGGGTAGCTCCAGAGCAGATTGAGGCAGAGGAGTATATTCATTTAGAAAACTGCCTCGCTCTTGAAAGCCATGCAACAAAAGACTGTCCAAAGAAAGAACAGACTTGTGCGGCATGCTCTCGAATCGGCCACGGTTGGAGAGAATGCAGAGAAGGAAAAGAGAGATGCACAAATTACGGAGGGGAACATCGTGCTCTGGCCATGAGATATCCCCTGCGTAAAGAAATGATTCGAGTGAAAAGACAGAAACTAAAAAAGGAAAAGGAGGCAAAGACCAGAGCAGGATGTTACGCCACAGCAGCATCTGCACCAACAATCACGACAGCAACGGAAAGAGCTTCTCCGAAACTCGTCATGACAGATGAGTGCAAGGAAATCATGACCATGGTCATCATCACCCACTTGGCGAACCTTGCGCGCTCCGGCAGCTTCTCGGAGGAGCTAAACAATATGCTGCAACATAATGGTGTCAAAAAGAAGCTGTGGTTTCCGCCAAACCCAGCGTCTCAGGATGTGCTAAACATCAAATTTGTGGAAAATCCGACTGAGACCCCAAAGAAAATACCAAATAAAAACGAAGAGCAACAGAAACAACCAGAGAGCACCAAAGAAGACGTAATGGAAAAAGAAGAAAGAGAAGATAGAAAAGAAAACCCAGCAACCCACAGAAATAGCCCGAAGAAAAAACGTAACAAAAAGAAAAGGAACACCAGAGCAGCAGCGAAATTAGAGGAAAATTAGAGGAAGAGGAGAAACAAACAGAATCAGACGACTGCTCGGAGGATGACGATAGTTATCCATGAGTGCCTCTTACTGACAAAATCGAAGTCCTTGAAAAGGGACACTTTTTCGACGGGGAAGAGGTCAACCTAAAAATCTTCGGTAGTATCGGACGTCGACCAGAAAAGAACAACCAGGTGAAGATAGTTCAGGGAATCAGAAACGGGTACTTCAAGTGGACCTTTGAGAGGCCGTGGTCCCCAAAGGAAGTCGAAAGTATCCTGTGCAGCGGACCCATGTATATACCGGATTCAAGCTTACATACAGTGAACGGGTCAACTTACAAGAGCATAAAGTGCGGGATGAGGACATCGGAAATAATCTAGTCGTTAAAAAGTGTCGAACAATTAAAATTAAAAGTGAAATTCGGAAGAATAAATATAAATAAATAGACAATAAGAAGTTATATTAATGTGAATTATAAATAATAATAGTAAAAACCAGTGCAGAAATATAAATACATAAATAATAAGAAGTTATATTAATGTGAATTATAAATAATAATAGTAAAAACCAGTGCAGAAATATAAATACATAAATAATAAGAAGTTATATTAATGTGAATAATAAATAATAATAGTAAAAACCAGTGCAGAAATATAGATACATAAATAATAAGAAGTTATATTAATGTGAATAATAAATAATAATAGTAAAAACCAGTGCAGAAATATAAATACATAAATAATAGGAAGTTATATTAATGTGAATTATAAATAATAATAGTAAAAACCAGTGCAGAAATATAAATACATAAATAATAATAAGTTATATTAATGTGAATAATAAATAATAATAGTAAAAACCAGTGCAGAAATATAGATACATAAATAATAAGAAGTTATATTAATGTGAATAATAAATAATAATAGTAAAAACCAGTGCAGAAATATAGATACATAAATAATAAGAAGTTATATTAATGTGAATAATAAATAATAATAGTAAAAATCAGTGCAGAAATATAAATACATAAATAATAATAAGTTATATTAATGTGAATAATAAATAATAATAGTAAAAACCAGTGCAGAAATATAGATACATAAATAATAAGAAGTTATATTAATGTGAATAATAAATAATAATAGTAAAAACCAGTGCAGAAATATAAATAAATAAATAATAAGAAGTTATATTAATGTGAATAATAAATAATAATAGTAAAAACAAGTGCAGAAATATAGATACATAAATAATAAGAAATTATATTAATGTGAATAATAAATAATAATAGTAGAAACCGGTGCAGAAATATAAATAAATAAATAATAAGTTATATTAATGTGAATAATAAATAATAATAGTAAAAACCACTGCATAACAACTAATTAGTAGCAATAATATAAACAAGTGAACATAAGCTAATTAATATGTAGCGATAACTAAAAGTGTAATTATATAGTAATAATTAAGAACGAGTGTAATATAATAATAATAGTAGAAACAAGTAAGTAAATAAGAATAGATAAATAAGCAATGATAACTGTAAGTGTATTAGATAAAAATAATCAAAAATAACATACGTAACAGAAATTAAAGTGCGAAATAGTGAACAAAAATCAACCAAACATTTTCATAACAAACTAATGTAATAATTTAAATACAAAACCCAATTAGTGAGTAAAAATATAATGTTAATTTTTTTTGTAAAAAGCTGAACTCCTGCGTAACATGCTCCAGGAGAACCCACTCTATGTATCTTTGCCTCCGACTAAATCCTTCCCCTTCTCAGCGATAATTTTTAATCTTCCAACACTATAACTATAATATTGTATAAATTATTTTATATTTTATATTAATGTCTTGTACTCTTTCCAATAAATATACCATAATAAAGAGGAAGCAATTTAAGCTTTACAAAAATAAATATGTTAATTGATGTAAATATGTTCTTCATTAAAATTAACTATAAAATTGTAAGCTACTCAATTTATATGTTAATTCTATTCTTCTATCTTGTTTATTAAATAAATCGATGACTTCTTTTTAGAAACCCTCTGTTTTTATTTTTTAAGTAGTTTTTTAGGGTGACAGATCTAGTGTTGGCGTAGGCCTACCTGTTTTAATAATAGTTTATCTTTCATTATAATTCATCGCAATGAACTTCCTTTTTAATAATTTTTCAATAATGCAATCGCATTTTCTCCCAACTTCATTTGCATCCATTTTGTTTAAAAGGGTGTTATCATTAAAAAAAAAAAATGAATAAACAATACGCCATACTTATTTTGTAAACAATGCAATCACACTGCCTCGCAGTTACTGATCTCAAAGATACGAGGGGTGACTCCAGTAGGGCTGCCAGAATCCAGGAAAAATTAACAAAATGCTTAAGACACACGAGCCTAACCATGTAGCTGATTTCATTCTCAGAACCAGTATTTAAATATAACCTAAAAATTGTTTAAGTTTCAGAGCATATTAATAGTTACGTCATTGTGTCATAGACCTTTTGTTACTTTTTCCTAGATTATGGCAACCTTGCCGGGTTGCCAGATGGAAGCCGCTGACTTCAAAGCTAAGTTTGCTTCCTTTTCCGTATAAAAATAGGTTACTTTTTTCTTAATTCTAACACGGCGTTGAAATATCTAGATAAAAATCCTAAAACTCTAATGACTGTATATTATTGCCAAGAAAAGCAGAACATCTTTTAAACTATTCATTCCCAAAAAAGCAAAACTATTATTGAAATTAAGAGAAAAAAAGAGAGTAGAAATCTCGATGAAGAGGATGAATTGAAAGTAAACGGTACCGTATGGCGTATACAAGTATAGGCAAGCATAAATGTTGGAGTGTAATTTCTTTTTCTTTTCTTATTTAATAGGGGAAGCATTGCTTCCCTTGCTTCCATTGACTGAACGCCACCGAAATATACAAAGTATATTAAAACGTTTTACGATCTCTTAAACGTTGAACAGTTATAGGTTGATCAACTGCAAGGACGTATTATGTTCATAGTAGATATGTGACTAACCCATAATTAGCTGATCCCAATAACGAGTGATAATTTGAACCGATAAAGCATCTGGCCTGAGAAGGTTGCACTCACGGTGCCAGGCTTAATCTTACTCGTACGCTCATGCGAGAAATCTCACGCAAAATCTAAAAAATTTAAACACTTCAAAGATCGGTGATCATTACAAAGATATTAATTTCTTAGCAAAAGGTTACAGCTGCCTTATGTTGTCAAAGTAACTTATTTGATCTATGACCAGTCTGAGAGTCCATTGTGATTTGCTGAAATATTTTCGTGTACTACTTCTATTACGTCATTTGAATGCGGTGCTTAGTGTGGGATGAAAACCTAATTCCAATATATAAAGAGTACATTAAAATAAAAAAAAACAAACATTATTCTATTGAGAAAATTCGACACTTATGCAAGTTGTGCAATCTTAGAAATTTCAACTTTATACGTTATATATATATATATATATATATATATATATATATATATATATATATATATATATATATATATATATATATATATATATATATATATATTTATATATATATTAATATATATATATATATATATTATATATATTATATATATATATTTATATATATATTAATATATATATATATATATATATATATATATATATATATATATATATATATATATATATATATATATATATATATATATATATATATATATATATATATATATATATATATATATATATATATATATATTATGAAAATTAATGCAATATCGCAAGAAAAGATGAGGAATTAAACCACATTCTCCGAAGACAATTTAATTCAGAACAGTTTCGGTGTATCTCACACCCTTTTTCAACTGACACTGCGTAGAAAATATAAGAGAAATGCATATAAGCATAACACAAGATCCCCTCTTTTTTCCCCCAATCCCCTACTTGTGGCTAATCTGGGGAAGGGGGGGAGAGGCCTAAACATATTGAAGGGCTGACATTTAAATATTTTGTTTATATGCTTTCTTATTACAGGATTAAAAGAAAATTGACCCTCAGATAGATTTAAATTAGGAACTGACGATATCAAGCTCGATTCTATGATTCTTCTCTTAACATAGTTAGCCGATTTAAATACCATTTTACTTCCATTGAAATCGATCGTATGATTCTTGTCTCTAACATGGCAAAATATTCCACTGCTTTCGCTGCCCACTCTAATATCTCTTTTGTGTTCATACAATCTCTTGTCTAGATTTCTCCCCGTTTTCCCTATATAAACTTTATGCCAATCGTTGCATGGTATTGCATATACTCCTATGTTATGATGTTCTTTGGGTTTCCTGGCCATCATCAATTGGTTTAAGGAATTATTATATTTAAAGGCTAGATTAATACCCGCTTTTCCAAATATGTCCTTTAAACTATTTAATTTATTATTAAATGGCAATGTTATACATTTGTTGAAGTCGTTAGTGCGGGAAGGCTTATTACCATAGAATGTTTTCCTAGCTGCAAAATGGGCAGACGATATGAACCAATCGGGGTAATACAAATTAGAAAAAATGGTCCTGATAATGACAATTTCTTCATCTAAATAGGAAGGATGACATATTTTGTATGCTCTAAGGAAAAGGTTAGAAATTACCGATTTTTTAACAGTATTATCGTGAAACGAAAAATAATGTATATAGGCATTCGAGTGGGTTGGTTTCCTATACACGTCAAGTTTTAATTCATGGTGATCTTTATTAATGAGGACATCTAAAAAGGGTAATCTATTATCATATTCCCATTCATATTTAAATTTGATGGAGACATGCAAATTATTCAAATTATTAAAAAAGGTATCAAAATCATGGCCATTAGGCCATACAGAAAATACATCGTCAATGTACCTTAACCATATAAAGTTAGGGGGAGAAATTGTGGGAGGAGTTCAGTCTCAAAATATTCCATGAAGAGACATGCCAATATCGGAGATAAACTATTTCCCATGCTAAGGCCAAATATTTGTCTATAAAACTCATTATTTACTTGAAACACATTGCCAGAGAGACATAATTCAACTAAATCGATAAATTTACTCGTAGAAATGGGAAGATCCAAATTAAGTCTAGGCATGATTTGCCGCAGAAGGCCCATGGTTTGGTCAACCGGAACTTTGGTAAACAAAGAGTTTACATCAAAGATCACAAGTTTTCCATCCGGTAATTGCAAGTGGTTGAGGCGGTCAACGAAATCTGGAGTGTTCATAATGTGTGCAGATGAGATTCTTCCTACTGCTGGAGATAAATGCTTGGCGAGCCATTTGGAGAGCTTATAAGTGGGAGAATTAATATATATATATATATATATATATATATATATATATATATATATATATATATATATATATATATATTCTACACTGAATTTTAATTTCTTAAAATTTAAATGGTAGTGGATTTGGAGTGTAATCCAGTTTAGTATAATATTCATAAAATACACTGTAATATCAATATTCAGGTCCTTAATATCTAAACTACAGTCATAAATCTGAGAACGAAATAATTTAATTTCCATGAAAATTACAGATATTCTTTGAAATTTGCTTTTGATCCTGGCCAAGTTTCATTTCCTAAGAGAGCGGATAAAAAAGTTAAGAGGAAAGTAGTGTATTTGAAGAAATGATGCGTCTAAAACTAGAGAAAAATAAGTATAATTGCAGCCATAACCAGAAATTAACATAATTATCACACGACAATTAAACAAATATTACTAAACAGTATGCAGGCTATTGTTCTGAATGATTTGGGTACATTTTGGAACGCAGGACTTCACCACTTTGTTGCATTATTCGGGCATGACTTTATTCCATTCATCTTCCAATCTTTTGCCAGAGATCTTCAACATTCGCGGGTTTCCGAACCATAACCTTCTCAACGCGGTTATTTTTATATGTTTTCTGTCGGGTTTAAATCAGGGTTCTCTACAGGATAGCAATCATGTCGATGTTTACAGTGTCCAAGAACTGCTTCACGATCTTTGCTGTATGTCAGAAAGCATTGTTGTGCATGAAAACAGGCTCATGTACTCCCAATTTTCGGAAAGAGGAAGGGCATCTTCTTGGAACAGATTCTTGTATACACCAGCGTTTATTTTCCCGCGTAAATGGACGAACGGACAGATTCCAGCTCCTAAATACATGCCAGACAACATAACGCTGCCATAGCGAAATTTAGCGTCTTTTTTTCGTGCAAGTAGAATATAATCTTTGGCATGTGCGACGTCTTACATTTTGATTCCCATCCAAACAAATTTAATTTGTTTTAGTGGATGAAAAACTCCTCCTTTTCAGCATTCCACAAAACATGTTCAGTAGCGAAGGCCAACATAGCAAATTTATTCTTTTTACTTATTAGTAGGCGAACGTTCTATGAGTTCCATCTGTTTCAAGCGTCGTGAAACAGTCTTGCAAGACACATTCAGGTTCGTTCTCCGTGACATGAAGTGAAATACTGGCTGCTGTTTCAAATCGGTCCTTCATCGAGCTCCGTTGCATTCAGAGAGCTGCCCTTGGAGTGGGGTTTTCGAGGGTGACGGGTTTTCTTCGTCGACTCACAGGACTTGGTATTTTTATAGATCTTTTTTATGCGTGAAATCACAGTTTTTGACCGACTACGTCTCCAAATGTCAGACAGTGACATTCCTTCTCTCTAATACTGCACAACCTGTTTTCTGAAGGATTTGCTAATTTTAACTCGTCTCGCTATCCTGATAAATTCGTAATACCAATCAGTAGCAGTCTACACTCATGGGCAAAAGTTTTGATATATTGAAATATACAAAATTTATAACCCAAACCCATTTTATTAATAAATTGAGTCAAATGATGCGCGTAGTCAATATTTACAATCATGCTTCTTGTTCTTCAGGACTTCTTCAATTCGTTTTTGTATGCTGGAGACCAAATATGTGATGACATCTTGACCTATATTACTACATTTTGTTCAATAAGTACGCGCAAATGCTCACAATTGGATGGTTTCTGTTAATCAACTCGTCAGTTTGAATATCGCCCACAAATTCTCTATTGGGTTAAAATCTAGCGAATTCCCGGGCCAAGTTCCAAATAGTTAGATGTTATTTTCAGCCCAGAACTTTGTTATTGCTTTTACTTTATGACAAAGTGCGCCATCATGCAAGAAATATACAGTTACTATCCCCTTAGATGAGAACCAACCCCCCATAGATGGATAGTGTTCAGATGCTTCACCGTGGGCATGACACAGGGGTCATGAAAGCGCTCCTCTTTTCTCCTCCTAACGAGGGATGTTCCAGAAGCTTCGTCAGAGAATATGACTTTGTCTCAGTCTTCAACAGTCCATGCTTTATATTTCTCACCAAACTAGGCCTATCCGTAAAAGTCTTCTTTGTGAGAGGATTTCTTCTTCGCAGGACTTCTCAACTTGAGACCTTTATCGAAATGTCTCCGACTCACTGTGGGCGGTGAAGTGTTCCCCCTGGACACTTTCCAATCGTGAAGGAGCTTGACACTGCAAGCAACTCGATGCTTGAGATAGGAACAGAGGCAAGCTTAGCATTAATTTGGCGCTCACGGACGTGCAGAAGACTTTTTTCACTCTATTTAAAGTCATTGATGATCCCAAAGATGGTGTTCGTTGATATAATAGCTTTAGTAACTATCTTCTTGCATTTCAGGCTCCTTTGATGCAGAGCAACAATGGTTGCACTTTTTTGGGGGGCAAGAACCATTGCTGGAGTTAAAAAAGATTCAAACTTTTATCCTCTATAGCACTATATTTTAAGAACGGGATTTTTTTGAGCGGTTGAACCAGATATTTTTTCTCTCTTAGTTCGGTCATGTCCTAGGTACTAGGTATATGTTAACTTTTTATCAAGTTCTTTGTAAGAGTTCCTTTAGAGTTTGCAAAAACGAAATGGGGAAGTTAAAAAAAAAATAAATATGATTATCGAATGTTTTGGAATTTTTTTTTAAAATAGAAGAATTACAAATGGTGAACTTAAAGAAATTTATCAAATTTAAGTATGGATACTTTTTATTTTATTTCTTAGTTTATTCGAAAGTTTGATCAAAGTTATTTCTAAAGTAAATTTTTACTTTTAACCTTTATCAGTAGGAAATAGGTACTAGCCCCTAAAAAAATGAATAAAGCAAAATGAAATTATCACATCAAATTAAGATGGAGAAAAAAGAATCGTGTTGATTGTATTTTCCAGATTTAAAATAGGCCTAGAAAATTACCCTCGATGTAAAAAAAAAATATAAGGGCTGTTTTTTTTTGTATATTCAATTCTTTTATCCAAGTTATTTCTAAGAGTTGGTTTAGAGTTTGAAAAACAGCCCTTAGGGTTGTTTTTTTCGTATATTTGAAGCTTTTATCCAAGTAAGAGTTACCATTTTTTCTAACTTAATACGTTTTACGATTGAAAGATTTCTACTGCGAGAAGATATGGAAAAATAAGAAAGTAATAAATATATTTCAGACGAATTCGCAACTCTAGGAAGGTAAATGCTCAATTGGATCGTGAAATGGAAACCGATATAATTACCTTGGCCTTAGGCCAAGGTAATTATATCGGCAGGGGAAGCGCAACCTGCTTCTGTTAGGAGGAGTAGCAAAGCTGCTCCTCTTGTTTTTGCTAAAAACTATTACGAAATAGAATATAATTACCCAAGAGGAGCGAATTCGCCACTCCTCCCATAAGGAGGAGCATACGCTTCGCAGCTAGACTTTTGGTCTGTGGCCTACGCACTATCTCGTTCTAGCAACGGAGTTTTGATCTAAAACAAATTATAATATTTTCATTACATTTTCCCTAATAATTTATTCTTAATCTATTTTTTTTTTAATATTCATACTTTATTTTCTAAGCCTAAATTCATGAAAATCTTTTCGCCGAATTCTCTTTTCATATACTGTAAAAACAATCCTCATCTCTTTTGTTTCATCAAAATTTTTTTTTTTAGATACTAAAAACTGCCATTGCCCCAAACCCGCCATGCATTAATTTTAACGAATTTTATCAACTTCAAGATTTATAAATTTCGTACATTCTTAGATTCACCGAGTAAAATGTATAAGGTGAGAAAAAATGGTAACTCTTAAAAATTACTTGGAAAATCTTTAAACCTTGGAATAAAAGGCCTAAGGACGTTTTTTTAAAAAAAATTCTTAATCAACTCTTATAAATAACATTAATAAAAGCTTTGAATTTTATAAAAACCAGCCCTGTGTTCTAATTTTTCTATTTATAAATAAACCCTTAGAAAGAATCTGGATAAAACCATTTAATATATGAAAAACCATCCCCTGTCAGCTAATAATTCATTGTGTAACAAAATTTCACTTATGTCTTGTCCTTGGGTTAAAAGTGTTATTTCCCAATTGTGTGTGGCCCTATTAAATACAAATGTCAATTTTAATCCGAACACTGCTTTTGTGGTTACGACATAGAAATTTTAAATTTGCCCATTTATGGTAAATGACATTATTTTAATGCAAATATTAAAAATATATCAAAAGTTTCAAGAGTTATGGTTTTTTCAGTTATGGAATAAATATGATATACTCTATTTAAAAAGTAATAGAAACTTTATAATTGTATAACGGGATTTTTGAAGATGGGTGAAAAATTAATAATTTTTTTTCCTTAAGGGACAAATAACTTATGTTTTTTTATCAAAGTTATTTCTAATAATTCTTTTAAAATATGAAACCAGACAATGGCTTTGCCACTCCTCCCGTAGGGAGGGAGCTTGCGCTTCGCTCCTAAGATTAAAATTTAAAATCTGAAAAAAAGCAGCCATGGTTAAATTTTGATAAATTTTCTGAACTTCGCCAATTATAATAATTTTTAAAAAAACCTCTAAACTAAATTTCCCCCCTTTCAAAATATCACGTTCCTAAAATATAGAGTTATAGAAGATATTTAAAAATAAATTTTCTGAACTTCGCCATTTGTAATTCTTTGGGTTTTAAAAAATTCACAAAATTTCAATACTTATATTTATTTCTGAACTTCACCATTTTGTTTTTCACTAACAATAATTTAGGAAGGGCATTTTTTGGAGTGTTTGAATAATAATTTCATCTTAGTTTGGTTATGACTTATGTTTTTTATCAAAGTTATTTATAATAATTCTTTTATAATATCAAAAAACAAAATGGTGAAGTTCAGAGATAAATATAAGTATCGAAATTGTGCGAATTTTTTAAAACCCAAAGAATTACAAATGGTGAAGTTCAGAAAATTTATTTATATATATATATCTTCTTCTATTACTATATTTTAGCAACGTGATATTTTGAAAGGGGGGAAATTTAGTTTAGAGTTCCTTTTTAAAATTACTATAATTGGCGAAGTTCAGCAAATTTATAAAAATTTAACCATGGCTGCTTTTTTTTTATTTTAAATTTTAATCTTAGTAGCGAAGCGCAAGCTCCCCCCCGTAAGGGGGAATAGAATGGTGAAGCAATTGGTTGGTATCTCTTATATTTTGGTTTTTGCCACCTGGAAAGCAAAGATTTACTGAAAATTGTTCAAAAAAATTTATTCGAAATGCGATTATTCGATTGTAAAATTGTTCGAACGAAAATTGTTCTAATTGGCAACTATTCGAAATGAAAGTTGTCTGAAATGCAGAATACTTTATTTAGAAATAATTACAAAATATTAAAACACTTTATTCCGTAACAATTACAAAATATTAAAGCAGTTAAGTAGGTAAATTTTGATTCACATATCATTAAAAAATTTAAATTAGCGTTCCTATAAACCTAAGTTATATGCTATAGCGTGCAAGTAATCAACGATTGAAACATATTTGTTAAAGGGTGACACTATTTTTTTAAGTCTTTCGTTAACGTCACAATATTTCTTTAAACTCTTCATTTTTCGCATCCTGAAATTACCTTGGCAATATTAATTTTTTGTAAGTCCTGTTCTCTTTCAAGGGCTTCTAAAAATTTCCAAATTGTAGGATGATGAGATGACACACCTGTTGTAAAAAGACCTGTGCCACCCTTCCACGGCGTTATTAGTTATAGGTAAATCATTTTTGACTCTCTCAAAACAAGACCACCTGCATATTTCAGATAGAGGCGCTCGTCCTCGACTTCTTGAAGGACGACCTATCCATACATCTTCAAAATAATCAAGAAATGGGTTCGTTATCGGAGGATATATTTTTCAATCTAATAAAGTCTCAAATGATTCGATTACTTTATCTTCGGGAACGAAGGCAAAGGCTATAAGCATTCGAATGTTTAAGGCAAATTCAATATCAGGGTCATAGTTGACTTTGAGACCACACTCACAAATCTTTCAATAGGTGTCAGCCTTCCTATCTGGGAGTAAGATCTACACTAACGGAATAGTGAAGTTATTTATGACACCATGTATTGAATACAATTGTTCAACTAATTTAGGTACAGTTTTAAAAGTCCCATCTACATGTAAATGTTCGCATGATGCAAGTAAGTTTAAATTATTCTGAGTTGAAAAAATTAGTAACCTGTCGTCGCAATGGACTGAATCATATAGCAAAAAAAACCACCTTTGTTAGTTTTTGTTCGCTCATCATTGAAAATAATTTCTCTCCCATGGGTGGGATTAGCTAAACCTACTCCCTCCTTTTGTGTTACATTTTTAAGAGTCCTTTTTATAGAGTTTAATGCTGGTAAAGCTTGAGCTGGGCTTCCATTTAATTGCGAGGCAGAATTAGATATAAAATATTGAGGAGAATCACGGGTGTCTTGCGCATCTCGCTTCATTGTATTCATAATATCACGCACTTGTAAGTTTACGGTATCACTTGCATGATTATGCTCATGAGAAACTTTTATCACTTTACCATCAATAATGATTGCTCGACATTTACAACATGAAGCAAACTCTTTTTACTTCCAATATATTTTGTTATCTATCTGCTTATCTTTGACAAACGAGTAACCAGCAATTGTGAGCAGAAGTTTGCCCTTTTTCCTTGTAATAAATTGGGCCATCTTTGAAGGGTTCTATGGACTACTGTTTTATTTACCTCGAAGTTTAAAATATCTTTCATTTCTAATAGTTGCCAATTAGCACAATTTTGGACAACAGTTTTATTTACATTATATCTTTCATTTCAAATAGTTTGAAAGATTTAAAAAAATAGTTGCATCCCTTAACAAATATGTTTGAATCGTTGATTACTTGCACGCTACTTAATTGCTTGAATATGTTGTAATTGTTTCGGAATAAATTGTTTTAATATTTTGTTTTAGTATTCTGCATTTCGAACAACTTTCATTTGAAATAGTTGCCAATTCGAACAACTTTTGTTCACACAATTTTACAATATAATTGCATTTCGAATAATTGTTTTCGAATAATTGTTTTCGAACAATTTTCGCGACAATTTTACTCATAGATTCAATACTAAGTTGGTGAAAAATAAACTGTAGAGCTTTCTAGAAATTTCGAGATTTTTTTTAGATATTTGAAGAATTTCTAGGACATTCTGGTAACGTAGATGACTGTATAAATACAAAGAATGTCTAGTCACCTCCAAAACCTTTCCGATTTTCCACAAGCCATACCGTGGACGGTAACCTACAGGCAACCAGCTATCTACGGGACGTAAGAGATCTTTGATCTCTCCCCCTGCCCCCCACCCCCTCAATAAAAATTCCTTTATTTCCCTGGCACGTCATATTGATATGACGTGCTAAACCCTCCTCATCCCTGCCCCACCGTGACTTGGCTCTGTGAATGTGACTCTACACATAGAGCTCCGTTGCAACTATGCCGTTCTACTTAGAAAGAGCATAATTGAAAACTTTAGGGGAAGTAGGTCTGAGGCTTAGCCCGCTGCGGAACCCAAAGGAAGGAGCAACATGCATTGGGATTCAGTTACCAACGCGGGGAGGCATTACACCCTAGCCTTCGGTCACTGTCCAAGACTACAGAGGGAGACTCTACCATCTCTGTGAGATGTCAGATGTAACTGTTAAATACACAAAACCCAATAGAGGGGGCGGTACCCCGACTGGAGTCAGTTGATTCTGGCCTCAATCATCATTAAGTCCACCATGATTTTACACCCTCTGAGGAGCCCAACCAGGTCCATACTTACTTATCATCCTTTACCACATCAAAGTCATGTTCATAGGGTCGTTATCGGTGGGGCAGGGGAACTCCCCAAAAGAAAATAAAGAAGTATTGCAAAATGGCAAGTAACACGTCTTACCTCACTCCGCTACACCCATCAAACACAAAACCCACGCCAAACAACGAACACACACTCCTAAACTTAGCAGCTACACATGACACCCCCATCACGAATATCATAAAAACACACACAGACCACAAACTCGTCTTCCGCTCACAGGAGGACGCAGTAAAATTTCCCCCAAAACGCCTCGGAAACACTCGCAGCACAAGACCTACATACAAAACTAGCCGACGGTGTAACCAAAAGACACCAAATACATATCACGAAGACAAACCCCCTATGGTTGGCTTTCTCCACAGATGACCTTCGCACAAACCTCAAACAGAAGTATGGGGAGGAGGTCATCATCGACATATATTTTAACCTCAACAAACAATGGGCAGTTATCACACTGTCTGACGAGCACCACACAACACTGGTGCTAGACCAAGGTATCAAGGTCTGCGGCACCCTAACACACCCGCATAACATAGAGTCACAACTCAACATTAGACCCACGCAATGCCACCGGCGCTACAAAACCGGCCACACCACACGAAACTATCAAGCAGACCTAGTCTACTCAAAGTGCAGCATAGTGGGCCACCACTTTACCACCTGCACAGCCACCACACCCCTCTGTTCCAACTGTGGCGGCGACCATGTCGCCGTCAACCCTAAATGTCCTTACCTAAGTAAGGCCCGCTCTGACGCCGTAGCGGGTATACGGCGTCCTCAACCTACCTACTCAGCCCCCCCCCCCGCCCCTCACAAGAACATTCGCCGCCGCTGCTGGCGCAACGGTGTCAGCACCGTTCCCTGTCCCACCCCAGACTCACCCAACCCCAGCAGCAACCCAAACCCACCCAAATATCCCAATTCCGCCCCCACCCCCGCACCTTCCCCCCAGAGAACCCCACTATTTCTGACACCTACCCCACTCTACACACCCACCCCTACTCCACACAATACACCTAACGAGACCACACACCCTAGACTACACCTGGCCGCCTTGCTCTCAAAAGGTGGCAAAAGTCATGTCGAGGGGTGACCCTCGACTATACGCAAATATACTCAACACACTACTCGCCTCGCACGGTCTAGAGCAGATCACCTTCCGCGAGAAGGTGTTCGCTCTAATCGACGAACACACACACAAGAGACCAGCACTCCTCCCCACCCCGGTGGGCACGCACACCTCTCTTCCCTGGCCCATCCCCCACCCTCACCTCGCTCATGTCTCTTCCCGCCCTTCTATTCCTGCACCTCTCGCCACTTCAACTCCCTCACCTACCCCTCTGCCTACCGCTCCCATCTCTCTCCCAACTGCCTCATCTGCTCCCTCCACAGCCTCCACTCCTTCCACATCTTTGCCTAAACCCCCTTCTACCTCCAGAACTCCCCCCTCGGCAACCTCCACTCTTTCTCCTATTGCCTCCAATCCCACTCACACTAACACCACAACCTCCACCGCCCCCGCCCCCCCATCACAGCCTCCAAACCCGCCTACCGTCTCATACATAAGAATCCTACCATGAAAACCCCCCTCAACACACAACCACACGTAAAGCTATCCACCTCATCCCCCTGCTGTTCCTTCTCACCCCTCTTCCACACCTCCTCCTCCGCTCCAACCTCCTTTCTCTCCCGACACCCCACCTTTCATAATCTGCACCTCCCCTACTATCTCTAGCCCTTCATCTCCTAGCTCTACTCACTCCACCTCCACTCCTAACTGCCCCCCTACAGAACACACTCTCCCCTCCACCACGGCTTCCTCACCCAACAACACCAATGACAACTTCTCAAAATCACAGTGGACAACACGAGTGACGGTACTGGCTCATCACGCTTCCTGGGCAATAACCAAGGAGAGATGAACGGTACCGGGAAAATCAGCCCCCCGCGCACTCCGTCCACGTCAATAGGTATCCTCAACGTGACACAGCTAAACGTACGCAGTTGGCACGGTATTCGCCATACGGTTGCCAACTGGGTGCTAAACGCACAAAGACTGAACATAGTACTCCTGAACTCAACCAGCCTACATCCTCCCAACAACATACTCCGCATCGCAGGATTCCACACTTACGAGGGGTGGTCAATAAGTTTTGCGAATCGGTAGGGCAAAACAGAGGAAGGGGGATGGCTGTTTGTCGGGGTGCTAGGACAAGTTATGACAAGTCAGGACCTGCAGTCGCACGCTCATGCCTCGTCTATTTAAGAAAAAGTAGATGATCGCAGATCGTCAGTCACAATTTTTTTTTTAACAATGGAGAAGGTTGAGCACCGCGCAGTGATCAAATATTTGACCAAGGAAGGCAAGAATGCAAACGAGATCCATGGTTGCAGTGTACACAGACACCGCCCCTTCCTATACAACCATTGCTCGCTGGAATAGGGAGTTCCACCATGGTCATGAGTCTCTTGTAGATGACCCCCATCCAGGACGCCCGTCAGACGTGACCAACGAGGACAATGTGGACCGTGTGGAGAGGATGATCTTCGAAAATCCAAGGGGAAAGGTCGAAGAAATCGAGCGAAAACTTGGAATATCACATGGAAGTGATATCAACATCATCCACGACAATTTTACCATGACCAAGGTCACTGCCCGTTGGGTCCCTAGAAACCTCACGCCCCATGATCGACTTCAACGTCGTCAAAGTCCACAAAGCCAGAGTTGCACAAGCTGCCCTGCGCGAGGGAGGATTCAAGGAGCTCAACCATCCCCCCCCTACAGTCCAGTTCTGGCCCCTAGCGACTACTTTTTATTCTGCCAGCTCAAGGCTGCACTGTGCGGACGCCGGTTTGGGGACGATGAAGATGTCCAGCTCGCCGTCTAGGAGTGGATTGAACAGCAGTCGGGAGATTTCTGGTTGTCGGGAATTCGA
The DNA here is from genome assembly GCA_963969495.1 of Ceratothoa steindachneri. NCBI lineage: Eukaryota > Metazoa > Arthropoda > Malacostraca > Isopoda > Cymothoidae > Ceratothoa > Ceratothoa steindachneri. The sequence continues at coordinate 178,140,504 of OZ018323.1, forward strand.
AGCCTCAGGGTCAAGTGGCGCAAGTGCATTGAAGTCGAGGGTAGTTATATTGAAAAAATAATAAAACACTTTTCCTCATATCTCGTTTCCTTATATCCGAATTGCAAAACTTATTGACCGTCCCTCGTACCTATCTCCACAGGCGCGGCACCTAGGATCAGCGCTCCATACACTACTCTTTCGTCCACACACAAGACGACTCTTTTTTAGCCTGCAAAATAGACAAGCTTCGGCCCCATTCTAGTGTCCACACACTACAGACCACCACGCCTACAGTTCAACATAGAAGCCCTACTTCAGGCTCTATCTAACCAAAACCTACATATCTTTTTCGTGGGGGACCTCAACGCCTTTCACCCGACACTCCTTTTAAACAGCACGAATGTCGCAGGAAGGTACCTGGCCGATGCCTTGCGGCGTTATCGCTGCGAGCACATCGGCCCTGCCTTCCCCACATTCTTCGGTCCTCACGGAGGCACCACGTCTCCTGACGTGGTCTTCCGCAACTATCACGCTACACGCTTCTACACGCACATATCACCGGGTCCCTACGTACTCTCTGACCACATACCGATATGCCTCATCATATCCACATCTCCCATATTCATACCTACACCACCTCTCTACGATTATAAAACACAAACTGGGAAGAGTTCAGGAGACACATAACAGATAACACGCCACAAAACCTCGACCTGGAGTACACTAATCCAGACCTGTTAGACGACCACTGGTGGTCAATCTTAACACTATAACCACAGCACGCAACCTACACTCACCACAAAAAACTACACTTGCATAAAACACTTTACATTTTCCATACACACTCAGAGACTCATCACACGATACAATAATAACTACACTAGAGGCCCACGACAACACAACATAAATCACTTACGTGCCCGCATCCTACAGTGCGTGTAACTAGATAGGAACCGGCAGTGGCGAGAAGTCGTCTACTTAACCCATCACCCCCAAAGTAAATAACCAAACACTCACAGACACCAACGTCATCCTCGACGCATTTAGGTCCCACTTTGGCACAGTACACACACACAACCCACTTAAATTACACGCGCGGGAGCACTTCCAGGAAGTCCAGGAGTGGTGTCAAGCCCACATTCACAAGCTAAGGCCCGCCCCCCTGATACGAATGGATCTGCTCAACAACACATCTACACTGACCACTCCTATCACCGTCGAGGAAACAAAACACGACATAAAAACGACACAAAAACGTGCCCCCGGCACCTCCGGGCTACCAGATACACTAATACACAACCTCCCCGCAAACATATACCCCACACTTACACACATATTCAATGCCTCACTAGCCTCAGGCCACTTCCCTAAAATATTCAGTCTCTCACAACATACTTCTACACAAACCGAACAAAGACCCAAAACACCCAAACAACTACAGGCCTATTGCTCTTTTAGAGCACCTAGGCAAAATACTCGGACGAATGATCAACGCCGCCTACGGGAATACCTGAAAGAGAGGGACTGGTTCTTCCCCCCACCAATATGGGTTTAGGAGAGGCCGGTCCACTCAGGCGGCCGTGACTATCGTTCACGGCAGAATACAGAAAAATCGCCAGGTACATTAGAAGACTCTCGACACCAGCAAGGACGTGGAGAAGGCCTTCGATAAAGTGTGGCACGAGGGACTCCGTTGGAAACTCGCCAACAATACGGAGTTACCTCTCTGCACCAGAAGGCTCCTCTCGCACTACTTCACTGAACGGAGATGCCACATAAAATACAATAATACCCTCTCACAACCCTTCACACCACGCTCAGGTGTTCCTCAAGGAAGCGTACTGGCACCCACACAATACATTATGTTTACAAACGACACCCCACGCCCACCCGAAAACTGCTGTCACACATACACAGTGGCCTACGCCGATGACGAGACCATTCTCGCCAACAGCCGTGGTCCAGAATAAATCGTGCTCCACGCACAAACAATATTAAATGATAAGACAGATTACGAGGATAAATGGCTGATTGCCACGAATCCTCAGAAGACATAGATGACACTCTAGGGCGCAAGAGATCACTTCATGCACAACATACAAATCTTCTCACACACACCAGACATGAACTTTGGACAAGACCCTCGGGTTCAATATACACCAGAACATAACACAAGCAAGAGCCTCACGAACAAACACATCGCTCAGCAGGTTCTACCCTGCGAGCATAAAAATAAAGTTACACCTTTACAAAACACTCGTGCGACCTATTCTCACGTACGCTCCACTGTCACTCGTAGCCGCGAGTGACACGTGGAAGCGGAAGGCTCAGGGCATTCAGAACTCTGCTCTGAAGCGTGCTTGCCGCTCTCCTTTGTACTCGAGAATGGCCGCGCTACACGATAATAACAAATTAGTACCCCTCAACACATATGCTCACACTAGACTCACAAAACAACTCGGGAAATCGCCAGAGACCCATTATACACAGCACTACATGTAAGAAGGTATGCGATGGCACCGAGATACCCCACGGCCCATGACCACCCGCAACCCATACCGTTCTTCGCATAAACTAAAGACATCAGGAATAACGCGTTTCCGACTAAGAAGACAGCCTCTCCTTCCTGACCGACCTCCAACCGTCGTCCAGTCACAACTTCGAGACCAACGAAACCACACCGACACCACGCATCAGTGTCTAGCCACTGACCTATCAACTCTTGCTATCTTTTCTCAAGTTATTTCCACAACCTTTCCTCTATGACTGCCTGTTAGCCTGTGTTACACAGTGATTCCTCTCTGTCCTTTCTATACACAAAAGCAACAAGCTCAGCAGATCATTTTAACTCTAGCCGTCACAGCGCAGACATCGTCACTGGTCATTGATAGAAGCATTCGTCACACATGGAATCAAGAGGTTGTAAGCATCCGACAGACGCATTTTGCTATATCTGTAGCGAATTTTATTAATATAAGAACGAAAAAGTACTCTGTAGAGAGATCTGCTAAAAAATGTAAAGCCTACAAGGCATATATCGGCATGCCAGTCGGAGATCAAGACAAACCTTGTGCATCTCATTTCACCCGCAAGCTCTGCAAAAGAACTCCGGAAGGTAATATATATATATATATATATATATATATATATATATATATATATATATATATATATATATATATATATATATATATATATATATATATATATATATATATATTGAAAATCCCATAACGCGTGATTTTTTATAGATGTATTTTTAAAGGCCCAAGGAAATGAAAATTGGTGACACAACCCGGAAAAAACACTTAGGAGAATATTACGTGAACCAATCAAAGCTTAAGAAGGAAAATGGGAAACATAAAGAACGGAAAGATAGGACAAACTATTTTAACCGTTATATGAAAATAAATAAAGAAGTTGGATTTGAACCTGTATCATTAAGCGCTCATCGCTTATATGACTAAGACGCTGATCGCCAGAGGATGGTAGCTCTGGCAATCAGCGTCTTAGTCATATAAGCGATGAGCGCTTAATAATACAGGTTCAAATCCAACTTCTTTATTTATTTTCATATAACGGTTAAAATAGTTAGTCCTATCTTTCCGCTCTCTACGTCTCCCATTTTCCTTCTTAAGCTTTGATTGGTTCACGTGATATTCTCCTAAGTGTTTTTTTCCGGGTTGTGTCACCAATTTTCATTTCCTTGGGCCCTCAAAATATATATATATATATATATATATATATATATATATATATATATATATATATATATATATATAATGTGTTTTGTTTATTTGGATACTGGACTTTTTTTAACATTTCTAATAACACTAAGTTAAAGTATTTGTATATTTATACATATGTTTTCATTTTGTTTTTTTTACAGGATGATGCAGAGGAGAAAAGAGAGCTATGAATTTCACAATCCCACGAATTTGGAGGGAAACAACTGACCACTCAAGCAATTATTTCTTCTGAATGGTGAACCCTTACAAACGTCGAGCAGGCAAAAATGCGCCTGTTATCATATATACAGACCTCCAGTCATCTATTGCATCAGTGCCACACTGTTCTGAGCTCCCAGTGCCCATTCCTCCAAATAGAGACCAGCAGTTTTTAGAAAGGAAAAGCAGTTCAGAAGAGGATGAAGTAATTGATTCAGATTACAGAGATGCAACTGAGGAGAGAAACCCATACTGCCCCTACCAAAAAGTTCTCAACGACCTTGTTAGCGATCTTGGTCTCACAAAGTCCAATGCCGAGCTTTTAACTTCGAGACTCAAGCAGTGGGATTTGTTAGAAGACGTCAAGATGAGCTTTGCTTTTGTCACAATGTGACCGGTCTGTTTGAGGCAATCGGAATCACCCGTAACCCCAACGAGTGGCGCCTCTTCATTGACAGCTTGTCCAGAAGCCTCAAAGCAGTGTTGCTTCATAACGGTAACATGTATCCACCATCTCTTTCCCTTGCTCACTCGGTCCAGTTCAAAGAGGAATTCAGTAGTGTCAAGATATTGCTAGATGCATGTTATCGGAGACTTCAAAATGGTGACCTTCTTGATGGGTCTCCAAGACGGCTTTACCAAGTTCTCTTGTCATCTTTGCCTTTGGAACAACAGGGACACTGTGGCACACTACCATCAGCGGGAGTGGCCACAACAGACTGAGTTTAGTGTGGGGAGAAACAAAGTCAAATGGGAGCCTTTGTTGGACACTCCGAAAAGTACTGTTTCCTCCTCTGCACTTAAAATTGGGCCTTATGAAACAATTTGTCATAGCTCTCGATAAGGAGTCTGCAGCTTTCAACTATCTCCCAGATTTATTTCCTAAGCTATTTGCGGCAAAAGTAGAACCCGGAGTCTTCGTCGGTCCACAAATAAAAAGATCATGGAGTGCAAGGAGTTTACCGAAAATCTCACTAGGACGGAAAAAGCAGCGTGGGACAGCTTTATCGCAGTGATTCTGGGCTTCCTGGGTAATCACAAAGTCGAAAACTATATAGAGCTTTTTGAGAACTTAGTGAGGAACTACGGCAAGATGGGTTGCAGGATGTCCCTGAAAGTCCATATTTTTGATGTTCCTCTTGATAAATTTAAGGAGAACCTGGCAGCGTACTCCGACGAGCATGGCGAGCGCTTTCATCAGGATTTACTGGATCGTATAATGAAAATATGATAGGAGACTATATTAGGGGGCTGATTCGTGAAAGAAGTTTACAGTATAAGCGTAAATCACGGAAAACTACTCATTTGTAATATTTTAATTGTTTCACTTATGTAATTCTAGAATAAATAAATACTATTTTTGTATCATGTCGTTTTGTTTCTACTTTATATGCAAATGAAAGTTCAAATTCGACACTTCCTTCGAGAAGAAATAGGTAAATTTCATATAAATATTATTATCCTGGACACAAAAGCAAAGTTTGAAATAAATAATGGTGTTTTTACATGTATTCTAGACACAAGCAAATAGAAAATAACAGTTGCTACCCAAAGACAAAAATTGTGTTACACAATATAATTTACTTTTGCTTATTTTTCAAGCCTAAAGGCAAGAAAAAAAAAATTATTTTCAAATACCGAAAAAAGAATCCTCATAGCTCAATTTTATTTAATAATTTCATTTTTCTTTTATTATTTTTTTTTATACATTTGGGTAGCTATTTCCTCCTGCTAAAGATTAGAATGGAAAATCTATTTTGATAAAAGATTCGAATATACAAAAAAAAACAAAAAACAAATAGCCATATCTTAATTTTAATGCATTTTCTGAACTTCACACTTTGTAATTCGTTTTGTTTAAAAAAAACAACAATGAGTATTCGATAAATCATATATATTTTTTTAACTTTACCATTAGGTCTAGGCCAATTTGTACATACAAACTCAAGAGATTTTTTTTATTATTATTATTCAACCTCTCCAAAAAATCCCGTTCTTAAAATATAGTGTTAGGGACAAAATCATTCATTTAACCCATATAATTTTGTCATCATCTTATTTACCCTTTGATCGAATATCAAAGTTACAAAAGGACTGAAACTTACTTCTTACATAAACAGGACCAGAGCGCCTTATCATATTACTTTTAAAATGTTGATTTTTTAATAAAACTGCAATAATTTAAATATTAGAATAATTATTCCTATCACTTAAATTTTACAAATGAATGAAAAAAATACTTATTAGTCTCAAAACTTTTGTCCATGCTGGTAAACAGTCACTAGATAAGCACACACACACAAAAAACAATTTGCCCATGACTGTGCAATACACGTGGAACAATGTTGTTATACATAAGTTTTGAATTTTTACGCGTAAACTGAAGTTATGTTGTCTTTTTCTAGTTTTGGATTCATCCATACTTCAAATATATCATACATTACACAACATTTTTTATCTGCTCTTTTAAGAAACTTGGCAAAATCCGAGGCAATTTCCAAAGAATATTTCGTGAAGTTTTCTTGGAAATTAAATGAGTATTTTCGAGAAAATGTAGACTTTGGTATATTGTTCTCTAGTTTGGAACGGTTTGTACATATATGCACCAAACTTTTCGGATGTAAAGAAATTAATGCCTTTTTTTAATTAAAATGATTTTTAATATACCACAAAATAATTATTCATCAGTTTCCATTATTAATGACAACACTCCATCGTTTTAATAAGTTGTGGATATCTTTCTTAACTAATTCATTTTACCCGAAATATAGGATATGATATCCTTTTCTCCTCCACATCTGGGTAAACTTTGCCATTTAGGTGATATTGAAAAGACTTAAATTAATGGTAATCCAATGGAGTAGGGTCCGATGCAGTAATTTTTAATCGCCTGAACGCGACTCTATGTTAGTATGTTAGTCCGTAGGTCGATCGGTCGGGTGGTAACTGTTTTACTTTCCAATGGGTTTTTTAGCAATAACATTGTAATTATTCGGCCGATTCGAACGAAATTTGAAACCCTTATGTTGGTTTACATTCTCTTTCGAATGATATAATGGCCAAAGTCCTCCCAAGTTAGCCCGGGAATTATTAAAAGAAAACTAATTATGGGTCCGATTGCCCCACTTGTTGAAAGTTTTGAAGGTCATGCGTCAAAATAATTGAGAGCACGCGACTTAGGTTTGTTGATCTTGTTTCTCGGATGAAAGGTGAGGCGTGTGGGCGTGCCCTGTCATTAAAAGGGGACGCCCTTTCGGTTGACCAGTAAAGGACATTTTATTTTTTTTTAAAAGCTTCATTTAAAGGTTGCAATTGCTGAACATATGCTGCGGGTCTTCTACAAATGTTTGCTAATTATTGAGGAGTAAAAAAGAAATAGCTCCTTTCATATCTCATTAAATGCAAAGCAGTGTTCTGCTGTAAGAGCCACGTCTACATAGGAGTAGGAATTAGGTGTTAGTTTGTGATCAAGCTATTGTTTTTTCAGCTTAATATTTTCAATAACGGAATAGAAACGATCCAGCGATTGGAAGATAGGTACTACACAAGTCTACGTGCAAATCTGCACAACGTGCTGCTTCATGTGAGTCATTGCTTTCACGACGCCTTCAGGCACCATTTTTGGGTAGGCTTTTGTTAGTGGTGATGAGAATCGGAACCTTTATCGAGAGAAGAGGTTGAGTTGGATTCATCTTTTGCATCAAAACCTAAAGAATTTTACAAGCCTGACATTTATAAAGATGTTGACAGATGGAATGAGGTTCTAGGAAGCAATGGAGGTTATGTTTATCATTAAATATTTTCAGAATCATAAGTTTTTCATTTTTTTGAATATAGACCCTAAAGTGGGACATTACTTTCGTTCCAACCTGATATCAGAAGCATTTTCTATGATTGTTCTAAAAACGAGATTAATTTCTTGACAACCTAATACAGAAACATCAATAATTTGGGCCGAATTTAAAGGAGGATGAAACTAGACTAAAATTGCCCTGGTACTGTAGATTATTAGGCCTGGTACCTGTGAAGGAGCGTCACGCTCTACGGGCCTCAGTGCTCCCAGCATGCAGTCTCAAACTAGTTTGAGTCTACCTAAGCTTTATTCCTTTTAGACATTTCCATTTTACCCCTTGTCTCGGCCATTTTCTTTATAAACATCTTCTCATCTATTTATCTCTCTCTCTCTCTAGGCTGGCAGCTGATTTGGCAGGTTAGTCGCCGACCGGCCTTCGTCCATTCATCCCCGGTCTGGGCCGGGAGGGCGAGGGGGGGGAGGTTTGCTCTCCCTCTTGGCCTCGGTTGGAGTAGTGGGTTTTAATATCTGCCTCCCCCCCCTACCCCTCTTGATTCCCTTACCTATCATTTTACTTACCCTCAACAAAATGACAAGTGACAGCGAGAAGTTTTTGTTCCCTCCAGGCCCCAGCACCCGCATTTTGCCTGCAGAAGAGTCTTCGTTTCTATATCTTCCACGTACTTTCACTTGTTCTATCTTCACCACTTTCTTCGCGGATCTCTCCTTACAAACTCTCTGCGAGATGTGGCTTCGTTGCTATTGCGCTTTTAATTCGAGTGAAAACTAGCTAGTGTCCGATTTGGTTCGCACATTCGGGCCCTTAACAACCATCGATTCGTAAAATGGACCTCTGAGATAGTCTCAATTAAAATTATGTTCAATTATAATTATTTTCCAATTATAATTATGTATTAACTCTCAAGCACTTTTAGATCGATGGCATCACGAAATCTTCGCCCTGGTTCTTGATATCTGGGATTCGTCTTAACCAACAAAGGATTTCCAATGTCATAAAATGGAATCCTGGTATATGACTGGTAGATGTATAAATATGACTGATGTCTAGATTTGACTCGTATATGTCTGAATGACTGGCATATGACTGATAGATGACTGGTATATAATTGATATATGACTCATATATGGCTGAATTGAGTGGTGCTCAAAATTTGCAGCCCTACTTATGAATTCTAAAGTTTTTTTTAATATAATTTTAGTTCTATTTGGTTAGCTACTTAAAAGTTTTGACTTATCTTTGTCATCTTGGGGAAATAAATGACTATTATTATATTTATAATTATATTTATTTCACTTTTTTTCTTATTTCACCGTTTGAAAAATATTCATCAGTGTGCTGAAGATTACGTGGCCTTCAGTACTGCCATCCTACCAGTGGGATTTGACCTACAATTGCTTTTAAAATTAGGACAAGACTGGCGACATTCACACATTTGAAAACCTAAATTGGTTGTTGTTCAGAAATGTAGATGTGAGAAAGTACCCAGCAGCCAATCTTGCAAAGGGTATTTACCCTAAAGTGCTTGAAAAGTGGGAACAAGGGAACAGTTATTTTCTTGTCCCCGTTATAAATTCAAGAGTCACAATCTTAAACAGATCCAAAAGAACTGGGAGCAGGCTAAAAACATATCCCTTGGGAGAATTTTATTAGGGAGGGGGGTAATAACACATTAACTATTCGGTTTATTCGAACGAAATTTGAAAATCTTATATTGTTTTGCATTCTATTTCAAATAATATAAGTGCCAAAGTCCTCTCAAGGTTAGCCAAGGAATTATTTTGTTTTGGCAATAACATCATAACTATTCGGCCGATTCTTACGAAATTTTAAATCCTTAAGGGTTTACATTATCTTTTGAATGATATGATTGCCAATGGCCTCCCAAGGTTAGCCTGAAATTATTGATAGTTTTGTTGAAGGTCGTAAGGCCATAAATCACAATAAGTGAGGGCACGCGACCTTTTAGTCAGCATACCTTGTTTAATACCAACCAACCATCGATCAAGTAGGTGCCATCGTCAGTACAAGGAAAAGGGAACACGTTATGTATCGGTGGTAACTTCCCTATCGTCAGGATTCCTTGGAATAGAGGCTAAAAGTGTGTGTTGTGTTGCGAAGACGGAAAGGGAAATGCAGCGGTGTCGATTGCTTATGTGCGTGATATCGTGCATAAGATTTGCCTGCCCCCGCGGGGGCGAACACTGGTACCAAGGTGCCATTCGGGGGCAATGTGTCCAGATCGTATTGTTTTTTCCCCCAACCAGCGCTGGTGGAACCAGAGGAGGGGGGGGGGGGCAGCCACTTCGCGTACGGGGTATGTGGATGAGTGTTCCCACAGGGGACATTAGTACTCCGGCACGTGCTCGGATCCGGAACTGGTGGTTGTTGTACTATGGAGGCTGAAATGGAAATGATAGCGGTGTTGATATTGTCTTTGTAACTGAGGATGCGTATAGAGCTAATTACCCCCCCCCCCCCCGCGGGACTATCAGCGTACCCGCCCAGTGGGCGCTGAGTTTATGACGTCGCTTACACTTGAGTGTCTATGTTGGCTGGGATTGACGCCGCATCCACTAGGGTAGCGAAAGCTCGTGTCTGGATTCCTTGGTACATAGAAATGGGTACAAATGAGTGAAGAGAGAGGATGGGAACAAATTAAAGGCAGGAGTTAGTTTCAGGCTCTGCTTTCACATTTCGGAGGAGAGGACGCGACCGTTCGTAGAACCTACTTTGCTCCACGGAACTATACAGGATGGCGCTCGCACCTGCGTAACAGTCTTCTAATTTCCCACTCAAGAGGAAGCAATGCGAAGAAAGAAGAAAGAAAATGACAAAAAAGGGGAATATACTACATACTATAACGAGTAAAAACCCCCCACACTATTACAACTAATAATAAAGTAATTAAACCATAAAACAACAGCCAAGGCGAATAACACAAACATGAAACACTAAAATTTTAAAACAAATGGCTTGAACGCCGTTTAAAACAATAACAACCAAAGATATACACGAACAATAAAATAAATGGAAGCAATTAGACTGATCACCAGGCGTCTTGCATCCCTTTGTAAATCTCCTAAACTACCTTCTCTTTAATTTCTTTCTGTCTATCTATCCCGCAGATGCTTTGCCCTCCTGTACACGCCCACACTCGCTAATATTAATTCAGAAATGCGAGCCTCGCCGAAATTAAGTCTCACCTTGCCACTAAAAAGAAGTCTTGGTATCGAGGACGAAAATGCGACACCTGTAAAGCAACATGGGGAAGCTCATTCAAAGATTAATGAACGGAAATCGGCTACACAAAGAACATATGAAGGAAGCCAGAAATAACAAAAAGGTGGCACCGTATTACCATAACTTTCCAACACTAAATGCTGGGGGGGCAGAACATTATGTTCTTTACAAGAATAAATTTATAGCTAAGCACATCCACTTAAAAAGAGGATCTTGAACTGTTTCAACGAGTAAAATTTACTAATATGAGCTGTCATTGGGACAGATACTCTCCACCTCTTAAACATATGACAACCTCATAAATTCGCGGACTGTCGTTGCCATAAAGCGACTTGAAAAAGTATTAAAGAACTTTTATTGGTAATAACAACAGGGAACGAGCATTAAGGAGAGCAAAATTGAATCACGAAATTTGTATTAGGCCTCAGCCGTTACACGGACGAATAATCTTCCAGATGTGACGATGAGGAAGAGGAAAATAGTCTATTTATATGACATCATCTCGGCAATTGATCAACTGGATTTTGATTGCTACTGGAAGAGGCTTCTTATTCAAGAGGCCTATTGTACACACTCATTCTTTTCAGGGCACTTTTGTAGAGCCTATTAGGTACACAAATGGGATTAACAGAGAAATATAGAACCAATGAGTAAATGGCTACATATATATGATTAAATAAGAAGAAAGGAGACGATAGAAGAGAGAGAACTAGTTATATTAATAGGTTATCCTACCTAAGAAGCCTACCGCACGGACTCATCCCTTTCAAGGCATTTATTTTTTCAGGAAAGCTAACAGCAACAAGGGTAAAAGAGTACATATGCTTAAATAAAAAAGGGGGATATAATAGGAAGAATTAGGTCTACTGGATGAGGTATTTTACCATAGAAGCCTATTGAGAGAACTTTCGCCCCTTAGGATACTTTTGTAGGGCCTATTTTATACGAGAATGAGATTTTAAGGAAGATAACAGTAAGGAGTAGAGAAGAAATAGATAGAGTTAAATAAAAAGATAGGTTAGGCTCCTCTAGTCTTTGTTAGTACTTATGGTCACTGATTAAATTAAGGCATCTATGGGTATTTTCACCCTTCTTGCCTCATCTTTATTTGTGTTTTTATTAATTCTCTCATCATAGAACTTAATTTTAAGTGAAGACTAAAAGGTATGATTTTATCACTACGAAGTGTGGATGTTAGCATGCATCAATTCTGGGTACAATTATATGGTGCAGTTTATAGAAAGATGTTGGGGAGGGGGGCTGGGTACAATGGTTGAGATCTGCAGTCTGCATCTTGATGGTTTCTGGTTGATTAATTTGGATAACCTTTGATAGACCGTGATAGTATCGCCCATGGGATTATTATCTACACTTGCTCCAGAAAGCATTCATACCCCTACCAAATAGCACAATTTATCGCCCTAGTTCATGAAGCATTTATTGCAGGGTAATGAAATTTGAGGGCATTAAGAGGAATGAATTAATAAATACACCCAAAAAGAATTAAAAAGGTTTGATAAAGAAATAATAACACATTTTACAAAAAATACCAAGCGAAATGTACTCATTTGATACCTAAGAGTCAAGAGTATAATCTTTTTGCTTAATGACACACAAACGATTCTTTATAGTTTTTGACGAGATTCAAACAAACTTCAAAGGAAATTTTGTTCCACTTCTCGGTTAAAACTTCACTTCATCGGGGTTTTTTAGGCGTCTTGCATGGGCGCAGAACTTCAGTTCATGCCATAATTTTTCTATCTTGTGATACTATTCCAAAACGCTTATTTTAGCTTCCTTCAACCAGGAAGAAACAAATTTTGATGTGTTTGGGGGTCGTTTTTGTGTTGAAAGACTCATTTTCCTAGGCCAAGCTTCCGAACGTCACTTATATAATCTTTCCGTAGCATCATTTTTTATTCATCATTCCGTTAATTCGATGGTCTACCAAAGCCTGTTGCACATAAACTGCCTCATAACATAATGTATCCACCTTTAGAAACAGTGTTATTGGAAGACCAGGCTCGCCACTTTTAGGTAAAACATACCTAACATCATTCGTGGTGAACAACTCAATCTGCCCTTCATCTAATCATTGTACATGGCCCCCCCAAATGCCCATGCCCGCTTTATGCAACATTGGACAGTGTTCAAACTAACTTTGATGGCATTCTCTCCTAACTGATCGTTTATCTCCCTTCTAGTCGTCCTTGAGTTATTTTTAACGGATTTAAGTTTAGTTTGAAAGGTGCGGAATAGAATGTTCCGATGAAGACTTGAACGAGGGGTATGTTCAGTAATCCCCAATTTCTTAAATCTTTTTATTACTGAATGTACTGTAGATTTAGGGGCATTTAGTTTTCCGAAATCTTCTTGTAGTTTATCTTAGATTTGAATTTCGAGATTATTCTAGATTGCATTTAGGAAGACTTCATTACTTTTGGCCACGATGATTGGAGTTCCTCAACCCTCCTGAAGAGAGTGGAGGAACTCCAGGAGAGTTTTATAGCAGATTAGGAATTATCATTATTGCCCTTACCTAACCGCATTGACAAGAAGGTTATTGTTAATTTATCAAAAATTTGAGAGGCGAAGATCCACGGATAAATCCACATTCCTCCGTTTTCTGTTGAAGTTAAACGTCAGCTTATCCAAAAGGATTCTTGAAATTTCTCTTTTTAGAGAAAATGATGTTTGCGTAGTCGTATATGAAACGCTCCTATTAGATAAAATATTATTCAGTGATGAACTGACTTTCCACACATGTGGTAAAGTTAATTGACACAATTATCGTATCTGTGCAAATGAAATGCCAAGTGGTTTCATGGAATGGAAAAGAAACTCTCCAAATGTTAAGGTGTGGCTTGAAATAAATAATGAAATTTAAAATTTATGGCCCTTTCTTTTTTCATGAAACATCGTGACAGGCAACATCTACCTTGATATGCTCCAACAGTTTTAGAATCACAGCTTCTTGATGATAGTAGGGTTGATAGTGACGTGTTTCAACAAGAAGGTGCACTATGTCATTGTGCTCTAATTGTCCGAGATTACCTGAACAGTCGCTTTCCAGGAAATCGATCGATTGGACGTGGATGAACTAGACCTTGTCCTCCCTGTTCTTCAGATTTAACTCCCGTGGACCTTTTTGCGTGGAGTTTCATCAAAGCAAAGGTGTATCAGCAAAGAATTGGTAATTTAACTGAACTGTAAATTCAGTGATGGACATAATTCCCAAAATGCTCCACTATGTTTTTCGCAATGCTAAAGATCGATTTGAAGTTTGCCGAGATACGGACGGAGCACAGGTTGAATAATTTGAATAAAGTTTTTCTTTTCTTTTGTTTTTGATGAATTTTTGTTTCTTTTTTGTGATCATAAGTGGCCTGGAAAATAAACATCATTTTTTTCTTTTTAATTAGTATCCATTAAAAAAGGATTATGAAAAGGATTGAAAAACAAATTAAAAAAATTGTTACACACTGTACATGGAACACAACAATTTTGTGCAGAGCACATTTTGAACATGATGAACATAATTCAACAAGAATTTTCATAAAAGTTTTCAATTTTATCAAAATACGCACTCAACTTTGGGACAACCGGTATATATATATATATATATATATATATATATATATATATATATATATATATATATATATATATATATATATATATTTCTTAATTTACGGGAGTTGAATGATTATTCAAAATTGTGCTCCGGTCTACAGCAAGAGGTGAATTTCAGTCCATGGAGTTTTGATCTTCCATCAAAAGGGTAAAAGGATAACAAATATCGGTTAAATGAATGATGTGTAATTATAATGTATTTCGTAATATTTTATTGCAAAAATAAATGTTTGAATCTTTTTAATTCTTGAAATGTTTCTTTTTTAAAAAAAGAAGCATGTAACCATTGTTGGTCTGTACCATAGTGGCCTGAAATACAAGGAGATAGTTGTTTAGGGTATTGCATCATGGTGCACCATCTCTAGGACCATTAATGACTTTTAAAAGACTGGTTAAACTCTTGTGAAGAAATATTCTGGGCAATTAAGAACTTCAAATGAACGCCAAGATCGACTCCATGTAAGGCCCCAGTTCAAGGATCGGGTTGCCTCCAGTGGCAAGCTTCCTCACGACTGGAAAGAGGCAGGTGTGAGCGCTTCAGTGCGCACACTATGGCTGAGACCTTTCGACAAATGTCTCAAGTCGAGAAGGGCTGCGAAGAAGCCTCATCTCGCTAAGAACATCATTATGGATATACTCTCCTTTTGTAAGAAATATAAAGAATGGAGTGTTGAAGATTGGGGCGAAGCGATATTCTCTGATGAAGTTCTCTTCCGCTTGTTTAGACCTTTTGGAAAATCCCTTGTTAAGGGGCGAAAAGGGAAGTGCTTTCAAGAGTCTTGTGTCGTGTCTACAATGAACCATCCGGGCACTCTCTATGACTGGAACTGTTTCTCATTAAAGGGAACTGGAGCACTAACGATTTTGCCCAAGAACTGAGCCATGAATTCAAAATTGTACCAAAACGTGCTTAATCAGAAACTTTTCCCAACAGTTGGGGAGCAATTTGGGGATGATAATAGTATTTATCAGTATGATGGTGCACCTTGTTGCAAAGCAAAAACAATCAAGTTCTTGGCTGAAAATAACATCTTGTGAATCGTTTAAATGCAAGTAAACTCACCTAAGAACAAAATAATTACATTACAAACATTATTTTGTGAAACTGTGATTCATTGTGGAAGTTTTGTTTAGATTTTTAGCCAGCCACATTTAAATCACATTTGCATTGCCCTATAGTATTTAGTATTCTCGGTTACCTCAAACTTCTAGCCTCAGTACGCGTAGTTGTACGCCCTCCTGGCCTCAATGCATGTAGGAGTACTGCGGGTATACAGGGTGTTTGGGCAAATTTAAGGGTTTTCATAAAAAAACGTAATATCTCAGTCGAAAATAAATATATTAAAAAAAAAACAAATAAAAAACTAGATCATAGTTGGGGAATAACAGTTTACTCAAAGTAGCCGCTCTCAGCTTCTCCCGTGGCCTTCAGACGGCTTCGGAACCTGGTGCAAGCGATCCTCACTGTGTCCTGGGAAGATCTTCGAACACCTCCTTGATCTTTGCTACGAACCCAGTTTTGGGGTTGCAGGCAGAGTGGTTGGTGTCTTTCTCAAACGCATCCCACACATAGTAATCCATGAGATTATATTCGGGGCATCTAGGAGCTTAGAAAGTGGGGCTGGTGAGGACGTAAAAATGATCTGACAACCACTTCCGCCTCTTTCTAGAGATGTGGACTTCCAACAGCTACCTTCTCCAACCGAGGTTTGAACACAATCTCCAGCAATTCCACAAAGCCGTCTGAATTGAGCCTAAAACCATGTTTAAAGATGTGGGGGACCATGGCGTCACCCTCACTGGAGACATACCATCAGAACATCGCAGATGGGGAACTTGGTCTTTATGAACGTGTTGAAAAGTGTTGAGAGAAGTCCTGACCACGTGTAAATATATGACGAGTTGGGAGTAAGAGTTTGTTTCTTAATATGTAATGAGGTGGGATTGAGATAGCAAAAATCTGTTTATGCAACTTTAACCTTTCTAACGTGCTCATCTCATCAGTGGCGTGTTGGTAATTCAGTTAGCTAACAGTTCTTGTGAAGCATGTTATTTATCCAAATAAATCAAATCGTTTTATTTAAGAACGGTTTAGAACTTACTCGTAAATCTTTTCACACAATAACATTACTTGGGTTAGTATATGGTTAATTTACTTACATTATCACTTTGCAGTCTGCACAGCCCAGAGGTTTCCTAACGTTGAGCTCTCGCCTTTCTCCTCCAAAGTTTAAACTTACGTTTCCGTACCACAACACGTAACTGACGTATTCGACGCAGTGCAGGGATAAATTTTCAACGCATCACAGTAGAGTTCCAGACTTGTTCCAGATCAGATAAAATTTGGCTGACAAGATAAGGCAGTTGTAACATTTGCAGGGGAATCAATCCCTTTGTAAAGATCAAATATCTGTGAACTATTTTAATTATAGATTTGGTATGATATTTCTTGCTTAAAATTAAGGCTGAAAGAGTGAGTGCCAAGCCAGTTGCGTGAAAGTTAGCAACCCTGAGAATGAGTGACAACAAATGCAAAATCATGGGACACGAAAGATATATTGGGAGAAAAGTGTCAGCACCGGATTACCACTGTGATTCCAGACTCGATCTGTCATTACCAGCTTATTGAGAAATTGTTTTAGTTGTATTCAAGAAGTGAATAGCTATTGTTATATAACGGTATCATCGTGCAAAGACAGGACGTTACAGAACACTGGTTCGTCCCTTTGAACTGATGGCTATTTTGTACACGCTTGTTCCAATGAGTCTTAAAATTACCCTTCCTGCCGCAACAACAGAGTTGATGCTTATCATGCACCCTTCCTCCATCAATCTGGTTCGAAAATATAACTGACCAGTTTGTGCACAAAATTTCTTTCGTTGTCAGCTCTTCCTCGCTATTTTTTTCTTCTCTCCGAAAGAGGGGTTCAAATTTGTACTCTTGAGGACCTGTGTTGATTGTAAAAACTAATTAAGGTCGCTTTGAATGCATTGCCCTCAGCATTTAAATATTTTTTTCTTTCAATTTTTCATTCATTTTTTTTCTATTCTTGTTTTTTTCGGTTTTTTCTTTGTTCTAGCGAGCGATAATAAAATACAATACAAAAGACTTGTATGGGGGAGATATATTACTAAACCTAATTGGTCAACAAAGGCAACTTTTACAAAAAAATAGCGATCTGCTTAATTAAGTTAATTGTTTGGAATAAATGCCTAAAATAAGGTTATGCGGCAGCTTTTTGGTTAACTGATAACTTCGCTGCTGTGTTGGTCATATTTAGTGATGTCATTTCTAGATTTGGAGGTCGTTCATTTAGACCTACAGGGTGGTCCAAAGGTCTTGTCACCGCCTGTAAATATTGTTTAAATTTTCTATTTCTGATGGCAGACACGAGTTCGTATAGTTTCGATGAGATGCTGATTGTAAGTGTATGGGCGAATGATCGTGTGAATTCTGGCAAGAGCATGGAGGATGTGCGACAGCACTTCACTCTATTGCAATTGAATGCACTAAAACCAGTCGATGTGTTTGATATTAATATATTCTTCCTTTATTGTTCTTATTACTGTTCGGTAGGGGCTGACAGGAATTTAGAACCATCCTGTATATTTATTTATTTATTATTATTTTTTCACTGATTTTTTATTTGTATTGATTTAAGACATTTACGGTAAAGGTTGCAGTTTGTTCTATTGCTAAAGTGCGCGCTATAAGTCCAAAATATTCTAATGATTTAATTCATTTGTTTAGGATATTCTTTTTGACAACACGGCTATACTAGTGATAGAATATAACATTTGCAAGTGGGTAAATTAGCTTTCCTAATTGTTGATCAAAGTGAAGTAAAGTGCTCAAAGTATTTGAATATACATGACAGATCTATTTAGGTTTCACAGAAAACATATTCTATTATTTACGATATTTTTTCTGGATCATTTAATGCTCAAACTGCCATATCCAAGATGACGATACTGCAAAAAAATTCGACATACTAAGGGAATGTTTTTGTTTAATTCTGTTTTATTAAACAACTTTTTTCGAGAATTTTACATGTGACGTGTCCTGCGCAACTGTTCCATAATTCTATGATGCAAATAGGAGCATTTTATAGTGATATTGATACTTGAATTACATATGACAATAATAAAGAAGGAATTGTTTGCTGGAATAGGAATTCTTCCCGAACCGAGTGCAATGAGAGCAAAATGGCTCCATGCGGTATTTTCTTATGCCGACAATTATCCAAATGTGAAAACTATTTTTGAAACTTTAAAGGTGAAGGAATCATTGTTCAGAAGGCTAAAGAAAGGGTTGTTAATGAGAAACTACCAAAGCAACTAATGTTAAAATGAATTAGCGTCTCTTTGCTATCTTATGCCCTCGATGGAAACATACTCTTTCATCAGATATGATTTCAACACATATTCGCGAAGATGTGTTGAAATCGTATGTAGTGAAATTGTGATGTGTTCAGTCTAACATTACATTGAAACAAGACTCAAGAAAAATCACATTCTGAAATAATTAACCAAAGTAGATATGAAATATCTTTAGCAGTTTATGGTCACCTTTTGTAATATTAACTAACAATTGCCACTGTACTGAAAACTTTCTCTATGCTTAATAAAATATTAACTACGGATCTTTTTATGCAGGAAAATGCCGATAAATACTTCATACCCCACCACAATTGATAAATATAGGTAGAAGAGCAAGAATAAGTAAATTCATTAGCAATTACAGTCAACTTTTTCAATTTATAAGGTCAGCTTTCAATACTTTTTAAATCCAATTTTGATCACCTTACTTTTAATTTTCAGTTTACACGTAAAAGTTCACAACATATGCATGGTAACTGATGTTTTTACTCATTAATCAAGATGGCGACAAGAGGTAAGGTCGATAAATCCTTCATAAAGCATGTTGTCCAGTGGAAGAGTGAAGGAATGACACACTCTGACATTTCGAGATAGTGCAATCAGTCAAAAAGAGTCATTTCACGCATAACAATCCTCTATGAGTCGACGAAGAAAACTAGTCGTGCTCGAAATCCAATCCCAGGGAAGATCGCACGATGCAAAAATATCGATTAAGGTCTGATTTGAGTCTTCAGCCAGTATTTCACGTCAAGTTACTCAGAACCTGAAAATGTCTCACCAAACTATCTCGCAACTCTTGCAAGAAATGGGACTCAGAGATAAGCATAATTAAACATAATAAAGCTGAGAAGTGGAAAAGTGTTTTCAGCGACAAAGCACATTTTACTTGTTCTAATCAGAAGGGGAAGTAACATGTGGATTGTCGTACAAGTAAAAGTTGAATCCCAAATTCACGTAAAAGGCGGTTCGTGACTGCAAATAGTTATGAATTCAGTGGGGATAATTACTTTTAAATTTGCGAGGTCCTTTTAAAACAAATAATTCAGAGTGCAAGTTGGTCAAAGATTAACAGGTAGCTGGTACACGTTTAAGGTTGCAAAAGAAAGACAATAACGAAAATTAACCTTTACTAACAACAAAAGAAATAGAAGGGAATGATCGCACAGGCGAAATTAAATGTCGGCACGAGACACAGGAGGGATAATTATAGGATTAGTGGTCGGGTTCAGGTTGGTGATTAAAAGGGGATTTTAAACCGGAGCTCGCACACAAAGGATGGGACGATTTGGGTAGGTCAGATTATAGGATAATCTGTAGGGGTCAACGGTTGCACTGCTTACGTGTTCGTTGAAAGGAAGGGCCAGTCGGGATACGATCACTGCAATGGGGAAGTTGGGTTACCTCATGGAGCGGATGGGAAAGCACACGTATTTTGGCCTTCGGAAATGGAGATCCTCGCCGATTGACTATGGCAGAGTTCACGGATGTCGATTTAGCCTTCGTCCTCGAATTGAAATCGCCGTTGTCTCCGATCGCGACGAGTGAGCGTGTCCTGAAGTGATCGTACGCGGTATTAGGCGGAAAGTTTTGAAGTGCTACACGCTAAACCGAGTCGGGGGATTATATGGATGGTCTGCGGGGTGGCTTCAATGGCTTGGTGGGAGCTTCCACAACTCGTGCGATCTTGGGGAAAAGGCAGCGTCTCCTTCGGGGAAACCCAGATAAAGTTAGCGTAGAATTTTCGAAGAAATGCGATCTATGCCGGAGGGCAGGATGGCTGGTTGGAAGGCCATGTGAGACAACGAAAATGTGTCCTTAAGCAAATACAGCTGGGGTGCAATAAAACGGCGTTGACCGTCTCCTCGCCGTAGATCAGCCCCACTCTTAAAGCTCCATGATCCCGAGACCACGTGGGTGCAGAAGGGCACGTGGTCACTCTTCGACCTTATTCTTCTACACTATGTTTTCTCGTTATAGATGCATTTATACCTATTGTTGTAGGTCAGGTTAGTTCTTCTAACCTCCGTTTGCTTTCCGTGTTTCAGAACGGTTGGCGGATACCACGTAGGGCAACTCGGCAGTTAAGCCTTCCCTCGAATAATGCAATTGAACTTTGGGTTCCAATAAATCTCTAAGAGTGAGTAATTATACTTGGCAGAATTAATTAAACTATCTAGAAGGTTAAGTATATAAAACTGCGCGAAACAAAATAAACTTTACTACTGTACAAATAAAAATAAAATACTGGACATGAAAAATAAATCACAAATAAAATAATAGACATGAAAGATAAATCAAAGTATACACACTCGACCGCAGACGACCGACAACAATTCAGGGTGGATCTGCCACCCAATATTGGAGGGGGGGAGCACTGGGGGGAGCACTGAGCTCGAATACTTTCCAACAGCACGGGTTGGGTTTGCACTTAAGTCCATTTAGTACTCGGCCTGTTCGAAGTTATGACGGAAAATACAACCTGTATTCCAGTACCCACAGTCAGCCTCGAAAGTAGGGATCGAGGGAGTATTTGTGGGAGAGGAAGTTGAGCTCGAGAGATCTTTTCTCGTTTGTTTCTTTTTTTTCTCTTTTCTTGTCTTCGGGCTCTTGGGGTATGGGAGGCTGAGAGAAAGAAGCTTTAAAGAGGGACAAAATAGACACTCATAAGTATAATGCAAGCGATCAGGGCACTGGGTCATATTACGAAAAATATGGCCGGGTCTAGTTTAAGTATGGAATTATTCAGAGGGCAATGAATGTTTTAGTAAATATTTAACAATTATCCCAACTTAATTCCCGCCTACGCTCGGCCAGCATTCAGAGCCTGCAGGCCTTACCTTATGTGACGTCCACTCTTAGCAGAATACTAATTTACCCAAGCCAATGTTTTACTATATATACAGAGTCCTGGAAGTGAAAGTTACAGAGGCGCCGGAAGGGGGATTTTGCTTTATCTATATAGAGGGAAGCCGGAAGTGAATTTAAAACTTCACGCCATGTCGCGGAATCTATCGTTGTTACGATTAGGCTCGCTATAGGTCGTTATCTGACGGAAATAACCTCAAAAGAAGCCGATCGAGGTTTCTTCCCGTCCTACGTGTCTCACTCTCTATCTCTATCTCTCTCTCTCTTTCTCTATTTTTGGTCGTACCCTATTTTCAAATACACATTACTTCCCTCAGAATTTTTCTTATCTGCTATTTTATGAAATGAAACTTGGACATATTGAGATCCTTAACGTTCGCACACCCAAAGAAGTACATCAAAACTGAGAAGTTCAAATCTTTGTCAGCAGTACCAATCAAATGAATCTTCAAACGAAATCCTGTTAACGGTATCAAACAATCGGATAATAAAGATAAAAGATGTCTTCTGGCAAACAGATAATATAAGAGCACTTAATAACATAAAATAATTTTAGTTGAATTCTATCAGAGCTTGGTAAAGAGGGCAAATATAAAAAAAGAGGCCAAGATGAGTTTAATAGCCTTTCTTGGCGTCCTCTGTTCCCAGGCTGGAAAATCAGCCTGCTGCAGTTTGCACATTCAATTTCAAACACTGATGAGCTTAAGAACTAACTGGCATTAATCCAACAGTTACATACTGCAGGTTTTTTTATTCCCATCTGACGATACGTTTGAATTGCAAAATTGATAATTTTTTATGAAAACTGAACGATGGTTTCTGTTAGAAAACCTTTCAAATGAATTTCATAGAGAAATTAATAAATGATAAAGAATTTGTTTAGAAGATAGCGTGATCAATACTGAAATGTCAAACAGAAATTCATAAACGGATGATTCCTTTAGGAGCTGTTTATCCTTGATTTTGATGCATATTTTTATATTTTATAGCAGATTCGCGTAATCTTGGAAGTTTTTCACAGCTTAATTATAAATTGGAAAAGTAGTTTAAATAACAGAAGTATAGTGAGAACTTAAAATATGTTTTAAAATTGTCAAAATTTCTCTTTCACTTTAAATTGTAAATTGTTTGTTATTGATGTTATCATTTTCTACGTCAGGCGAGATTGTCTATGATATTTTAAAAATGCCTCCCTCATAAGGAATTGGTGAAAATAAACGGCAAGATATGATCTGCTTGTTAATTTAAAATCACTTGTTTGGTTTTCTATGGAGTTATATTAAAATGATGGCTAATTTAGCACACCATACACCATTGTGTAATTTTAACCACTTGATCTAGGGTGCATCCCATTTATTTGCTCAGCAGTACTGGGCACTGCCATAATACTCGCCTGGTTGGATCCCTAAATCTTCATTGTACAACTGGTCACAACAGCTTGGTGGTATAAGGTTTGAGAGTCTAGAACAGTAGCATACCAGTTATTCTAAAAATAACAACAGTGCATTTTTTTAGAAATGGGTCCATTTTTGCTTAGGGTTAAAGCTTTTATAGATTCGTTATTTTGATGTTCGTTTTTAAATGTTTGTTAATAATGAAACTTGATTTAACTCTTGACTTTTATTTCAGTTAAGTGTGAGTACTTGTGTGTGTGTTATATTTAACAAAATAAAACTGGGCAATTGTTGTACTGGATTCCGTTTCTCCACCTTTTCCTGTCGAGTGTCTAAATTCGGGCAGTGAATCCTTTTGTGAGAAGATGCTAATCTTTCTCTTCCTTTCTTTCCGTCTTTTTCGGCCTTCCATCTGGGTAATGGATCCGATCCGTGTATCTGCGCCTCCACACGACTTGATTTCGGTCATTAAGCGAATCCTCCATTTTGGTTCATCCGTCTTCCTCAGTGACCAGAACTTGCACGGCGATATTTCTTCATAAGCAGGAGGCGAAAATAGGCCTTGCGATCGGCTGGAATAAAGCTCGGCAGCGGAGGCTAAAACAGCCACTGCTTTATGACTTCTTTGCTTTAGAATTGCAGCAGAGTGAGACCGTCGAGTTGAAAGGGGCTGTCAAACGGGAGACGGCCAACATGGCTAAGTGAATAGAGAGGACGAGGGCTAACTATAAGTGGCTCACGATAAGAAGCGATAAAGAGTCATGAAAGGACAGCGGAAGTCGCTGAAGGAGAAAGAGGCGGGAGTCAGAAATGGAGGAGGAAACGGTTCTCAGATTCGCGATTTATTACCAACTCAAGTCGGTAGAAAAGAAATCTTAGAGGATTCGCTTTCCAGATCTTAAATTTGGCGTGGTTAAGAGGCAACCGAGGGGGGAAAAAAAACGGGTGTCGGCAGCGCTTTCCTTTTAATGTTCTTTGGGGATTCATTGGTGGAGAAAACATAAACAAAAGGGAATGTTCATTTACACATGGGGTTAATTGCGAAAAATAATAACGAGGAACCAAGATGACTGTAAAGGAAGATTTGGACTTTGGAAAACGGGTAAGGGGGGATATTTTGTACAATCGTTGTATTGAAAAGCTGAAATAAACTTTTATTGACCACTTTGGGCTGACAGAAGGTGAGTGGAGATATTTTACAGCTCCTTAGATATTTCCCTTCCTTGAGTCAAATTTTAAAAGCTTTAGTTATAAAAGGTTTAATATGGCAGTTTGAGGAAGGAGGGGGATTTCCCTGAAAAAAAAACCCCACAGAAACAAAACTTTTTCCAAATTTTAAGTTAAAGTTTAATACCGACTTTGACAAAATTTAAGACTTCCTAATGCATTTTAATACAAGAAAAATCATAATTTTAGCTTTAAAAAGTCAGGAAAGTCATTTAATTTAAATGCCATAAATAAAAAACCCTTTAGAACATGTACTAACTAACAATTAATGGCTTTTATTGGAATGACAATTTATAATATATGAGGGCATTAAATGTATGCGAAAATAATTCTTGGTTTCTTAAGCAATGTAAATTAATGAAACAAAACACCTAACGAAACCATTTACTACCAAAACATGACATGTAAAGATTCCTAACACATGTTAGTGGCACATTTTAGCTAATTCAGTAGCAAGTTTTATATACCAATGAGGGCTTGGAGACTAAGTCATGTCTCAACCATGTTTAGTTTTCAAGGACGACTCGTTTTCTTTGTCGACTCACAGGATCCGATATCTTCATGGAGCTTTGTTATGTGTGAAATCACACCTTTTGGCTGATTGCACTGTTTGGAAATGTCAGAGTGAGTCATCCTTTCACTCTTCCACAGGACAACATGCTTTATGAAGGATTTGTCGACCTTAACTCTTGTCGCCATCCTGATAATGAGTACTAACATCAGTTACAATGAATATGTTACGAATTTTTACGTGTAAAATAAAACTTCAAAGTAAGGCGATCAAAATTTGACCTAAAAAAATTAGAAAGCTGACCTTATGAATTGAAAAAGTTGATTTATAAAGCTGAATTTGCATATTTGCTAATTACTTTACTTATTCTTGCTCTTCTACATGTATTGATCAATTGTGGTAGGTTATAAAGCGTTTTCCGGGATTCTCTTGCCAAAAAACGATCTTTAATTAATAATTTATTGAGTATAGAGAACTTTTTCGCTATAGAGGCAATTATTATTGACAATGCAGATCTATTCGGGTTAATTATTCCAAAATGTGATTTTTTTTCTTGTCTCTTGTTTCAATTTAGTGTTGGACTGAACACATCTTCGCGAATATGTGGTGAAAGCTTATGTTTCCATCCAAGTCACTAAGCCAGCAAAGAGACCTTAATTTATTTCTCATTAACAACCCTTTCTTTAGCCTTCTGAACAATGATTCCTTCACCTTTAAAGTTTCAAAAATAGTTTTCACATTTGGATAATTGTCGGCATAAGAAAATACCGCATGGAGCCCTTTTGCTCTCATTGCACTCGGTTCGGGAAGAATTCCTATCCCAGCAAACAATTCCTTCTTTATTATTGTCATATGTAATTCAAGTGTCAATATCACTATAAAATGCTCCGATTTGCATCGTATAATTATGGAACAGTTGCGCAGGACACGTCACATGGAAAAGTCTCGAAAAAAGTTGTTTAATAAAAGAGAATTAAACAAAAAAATTCTCTTAGTATGTCAAATTCTTTTACAGTAGCGACAATCAAGGGGATGGTAGTTTGAGCATTACGAGATCCAGAAACAAGGTCGGTTGACCAAAGTCGCGTGCTCTCACTTATTCTGATTTATGACCTTCCGACCTTCAAAACCTTCAATAATTCCCGGACTAACCTTGGGAGGACCTTGGAAATTATATCATTGGAAAGAGATGGTAAAACAACATAGGTGTTTCAAGTTTCGTTAGAATTGGCCTAAATATTTATTTTGTTATTGCATAAACAAATAATTCCTCAGCTAACTTTGTGAGAACTTTAACAATTATATCATTCGAAGGAGAATGTAAAAAAACATAAGAGTTTCAAATTTCGTTAGAATCGGCCCAAATGTTATGATATTATTGCCCACTAATTCCACGGCTAATCTTCGCATGACTTTGGCAATTATATCATTCGAAATAAAATGCAAAACAACATAAGGGTTTCAAATTTCGTTAGAATCTATCAAATAGTTATGATGTTATTGCCAAAACAATATAATTCCTGGGCTAACTTGGGAGGACCTTCAAAATTATATCATTCGAAAGAGAATGTAAAAAAACAAAAGGGTTACAGATTTCGTTATAATCGGCCTCATAGTTATGATGTTATTGCTAAATAATTCCTCGGCTAACCTTGGGAGCAGTTTGCAAATTATATCAATCAAATGAGAATGTAAAACAACATAAGAATTTTAAATTTCGTTTGAATCGGCTAAATAGTTATGATGTTATTACCCCCCAAAAAAGAAGCAAAACGGGAACCGACTGACTGACATAGTGAGATATAGGGTGGCACGAGTCTTAAAAAATATCGTAAATGAGGAAATATATTTTCTGTGGAATATAAATAGATCCATCATGTATGTTCAAATTCTTTGAGCACTTGATTTCACTTTCATCAACAATTAGGAAAGCTCATTTACCCACTAGTGAACCAGTGTTGTCAAAAAGAATATCCTAAACAAATGAATTAATTCCCTAAAATATTTTGGACTTATATCGCGCACTTTAGCAATAGAACAAACTGAAACCTTTACCGCAAATGTCTGAAATCAATGTACATAAAAAATCAGTTAAAAAAATAATAATAAATAAATCAATATACAGGATGGTTCTAAATTCCTGTCAGCCCCTACCGAACAGTAATAAGAACAATAAAGGAAGAATATAATAATATCAAACACATCTACTGGTTTTAGTGTATTCACCTTCAATAGAGAAAGTCATATCCCACATCCTCCATATCTTTACCAGAATGCACACGATCTTTCGCCCATACACTTACAATCAGCCTCTCTTCCAAACTATACGAACTCGTGTCCGCCATCTGAAGTAGAAAATAAAACAATATTAACAAGTGGTGACAAGACTTTCGGTCATCTGAAATAGAAAATTAAAACTATTTAATGGCGGTGACAAGACTTTCGGACCACCCTGTAGGTCTAAATGAACGACCTCCAAATCTAGAAATGACATCGCTAAATATTACCAAGCACAGCAGCGAAGTTACCAGTTAACCAAAGAGCTGCCGGTAACCTTATTTTAGGCATTTATTCCAAACAATTAACTTAATTAAGCAGATTGATATTTTTTGTAAAAGTTGCCTTTGTTGACCAATTAGTTTTAGTAATATACCCCCTCCTACAGGTATTTTGTATTATATTTTATTATCGCTCGCTAGAACAAAGAAAAAACCGAAAAAAACAAAAAATAGAAAAAAAAAATGAATGAAAAATTGAAAGAAAAAAATATTTAAATGCTGAGGGCAATGCATTCAAAGCGACCTTAATTAGTTTTTACAATCAACACAGGTCCTCGAGAGTACAAATTTGAACCCCTCTTTCGGAGAGAAGAAAAAAATAGCGAGGAAGAGCTGACAACGAAAGAAATTTTGTGCACAAACTGGTCAGTTATATTGTCGAACCAGATTGATGACGGAAGGGTGCATGATAAGCATCAACTCTGTTGTTGCGGCAGGAAGGGTAATTTTAAGACTCATTGGAACAAGCGTGTACAAAATAGCCATCAATTCAAAGGGACGAACTAGTGTTCTGTAACGTCCTGTCTTTGCACGATGATAACGTTATATAACAATAGCTATTCACTTCTTGAAGTACAACTAAAACAATTTCGCAATAAGCTGGTAATGACAGATCGAGTCTGGAATCACAATGGTAATCCAGTGCTGACACTTTTCTCCCAATATATCTTTCGTGTCCCGTGATTTTGCATTTGCTGTCACTCATTCTCAGGGTTGCTAACTTTCACGCAACTGGCTTGGCACTCACGCTTTCAGTCTTAATCTCACGCAAGAAATATCATACCAAATCTATAATTAAAATAGTTCACAGATATTTGATCTTTACAAAGGGATTGATTCCCCTGCAAAAGGTTACAACTGCCTTATCTTGTCAGCCGAATTTAATCTGATCTGGAACAAGTCTGGAACTCTACTGTGATGCGTTGAAAATCTATCCCTGCGCTGCGTCGAATACGTCAGTTACGTGTTGTGGTACGGAAACGTAAGTTTAAACTTTGCAGGAGAAAGGCGAGAGTTCAACGTTAGGAAACCTCTAGGCTGTTTAGACTGCAAAGTGATAATGTAAGTAAATTAACCATATACTAACCCAAGTAATGTTATTGTGTGAAAAGACTTACGAGTAAGTTCTAAACCGTTGTTAAATAAAACGATTTGATTTATTTGGATAAATAACATGCTTCACTAGAACGATTTACAAGATGTTATTTTCAGCCAAGAACTTTATTGTTTTTGCTTTGTAACAAGGTGCACCATCATACTGATAAATATTGTTATCATCCCCAAATTGCTCCTGAACTGTTGGGAAAAGTTTCTGATTAAGCACGTTTTGGTACAATTTTGAATTCATGGCTCTGTTCTTGGGCAAAATCGTTAGTGCTCCAGTTCCATTTAATGAGAAGCAGTCCCAGTCATGGAGAGTGTCCGGATGGTTCATCGTAGGCCCGACACAGGACTCGTGAAAGCACTTTCCTTCTCGCCCCTTAACAAGAGATGTTCCAGAAGGTCTAAACAAGCGGAAGAGAACTTCATCAGAGAATATCGCTTCGCCCCAATCTTCAACACTCCATTCTTTATATTTCTTACAAAAGGAGAGTATATCCATAATGATGTTCTTAGTGAGATGAGGCTTCTTCGCAGCCCTTCTCGACTCGAGACATTTGTCTAAAGGTCTCAGCCATAGTGTGCGCACTGAAGCGCTCACACCTGCCTCTTTCCAGTCGTGAGGAAGCTTGCCCCTGGAGGCAACCCGATCCTTGAACTGGGACCTTACATGGAGTCGATCTTGGCGTTCATTTGAAGTTCTTAATTGCCCAGAAGATTTCTTCACAATAGTGTAACCAGTCTTTTAAAAGTCATTAATGGTCCTAAAGATGGTGTTCCTTGATGCAATACCCTAAGCAACTATCTTCTTGCATTTCAGGCTACTTTGGTACATAGCAACAATGGTTGCAAGCTTTTCTTTGGAAATAACCATTTCGAGAATTAAAAAAAAAAGATTCTAACATTTATTTTTGCAATCAAATATTACTAAATAGATTTTAATTACACATCATTCATTTAACCGATATTTGTCATCCTTTTACCCTTTTGATCGAAGATCAAAGCTCTAGGGACTGAAACTCAGATCCTACAAAAACAGGACTGGAGCTAAATTTTGTATTAAGCGAAGGAATGCATTTTTTTTCTTATTATTTTTTAAATGCTGACTTATGAATAATCCCTCAATAATTTAAATATTAGAATAATTAAAACTTTTGGCCATGATTGTAGCGTTTCCTAGGACCCTTTCCTGTTACTTTGCTTACGATTGTTATAAAGAAAAGAGTAACGAGTACTTGTCTTATATCAAGTTAATCTTGCTAAGAGCTCATTTTGCCATAATATGAAAAAAAATAAAGTGTTCTTTATATAGGACGGTGGACCTTAACGAGTTAATATAAACAGCGAGAGCGTCAGGATCGTACTTATGAGTAGTTTTGCTTAGTGTACGAACTTTTAAAATTCTGTTACTCGTATGTCTCTGACGAGATGAAAGGGGGAAAATTGTTTACTCTGGCAGTTCTTTTCTCCGTATGTTATCACTATTCTGTCTGTTCTTCTACCATTTTTTTCCAGGTGAAGATCGTGGGATAGCTTTTTAGTTCTCTCTTATGGGTCAGTAAGAATACAATAGATGTGACATCAGATACTCGTCGTAGAAGGTAACTAATGCGACCACTTCGATGGACAAACCGAGGTAAGATAAGATACATATACTAAAGTTTTCGCCATAGTTCATGAACCATCGTTTTTTTGCAGAGTAACGGAATGTTGGGGCATTGAGATGACGGTCTCCTTAGATATCTCTAAAAAAATTAACAAGTTTGATAGACAAATAAAGAAGTAATAACACTACGAAAATTCGCAATAAAACGTTATACGATATCATTTTCACGTCAATATGTTTTAAATTATATCACATTCGAAGTCATACGATTAACTTCTCTGACCTTCAATTTATAATTTTGACAGGTCAAGAATACTCTTATTCTGCAAGCAATCATCATGGCCAAAAGTAAAGAAGTCTTCCGAAATGCAATCTAAAATAATTTCGAAATTCAAATCTAAGATAAACTACAAGAAGATTTTGGTATAACTAAATGCCCCTGAATCTACAGTAGATTCAGTAATACAAAGATTTAAGGAATTGGGGATAACTGAACATACCCCTCGTTCAAGTCTTTATCGGAACATTCTATTCCGCACCTTTCGGACCAGACTTAAATCCGTTAAAAATAACTCAAGGATGACTAGAAGGAAGATGAACGATTAGTTAGGAGAAAATGGCATCAGGATTCGTTTGAACGCTGTCCAATAATACATAAAGCGGGCATGGGCATTTTGGGGTGCGATGATTTGATGAAGCGCAGATTGAGTTGTTTACCACGAATGATGTTAGGTATGTTTTACCTAAAGGGGAGATCCTGGTCTTCCAAAAACACAGTTTCTAAAGGTGGATACATTATGTTATGAGACAGTTTCTGTGCAACATGCTTTGGTAAACCATCGAATTAACGGAATGATGAATAAAGAATGCTATGGAAAGATTATATAAGTGACGTTCGGAAGCTTGGCCTAGGAAGATGAGTCTTTTAACACAACAACGATCCACAAACACATCAAAATTTGTTTCTTCCTGGTTAAAAATTTATGGGATGAACTGAAGTTCTGCGTCCATGTAAGACGCCTAAAAAACCCAATTGTCGTAGGGTGACTGTGAAGAGGGCACGCCAGAGAAACGGGATACAGATCCCAGTGCGAGGGTTAAATAAACAAAGTCGAGTGCGGCTGGCCTAAATAGTCAATTCTTAGAGGTTCTATGATTAGAGAAACTAATGGTAGAAAAATATATAACTTTACTATATACAAAGAAAATATTAATAGCACAAGTAAATAACTGACAATAAATATAATGAGACCTGGCGTACCAAACGTGATGGGGGGTTACAAATAACTCGACGGGTACGTGAGTCCGAGAGATGATGTACGTAGATTGCTTCCAGAGAAAATGAGAGAGTGCAATTATCAGGGAGACTCACGTAAAGCCTAATTGACTGGAGGCTTGAATACGGTGAGTAAACGGGACGCTGCAAAGTTTCACTGGCAAGATTCCTTCTTCTTTTACCTCGCTGAGAAATGAGCGAGGGAGTACTCCAGTCGTTGAACAAAGGCGATAACCGAGTGATAGATGCATGTTCGTATCTATCGTCTGTCGGCGGGAACTCTGGCCTTGGGTACGAGCAAAGCCGGGCAGAGATGGCGCGTTGCGTTCGTAGCTGGAAGCCGTTGGGAGGCGAAGCAGGGTGTAAGAGACTGTATGTGCCTGCTAACCAAGACGGGGCTGTATTGTACTGGTTTTCCAAGCTTTTCTCAAAGTATTTATACTGCCTCGGCGAAAGCGGGTCGCCAGGGGCAACAAAAGGGGGGAAGGGGATCTCATTAGACTTGGCGCGCTAGAGGAGGGGGGGGAGGATAGCCTCGGCGGCCTCACAGTTTTGCACAAAGGTCCTTGACGCCGTGGATCTGTCCCTGATCAGACGGGCGACAGCAAGGAATGGAACCCAAAACGGATTACGCGGTCCCACGAAAATCTCGCGGCTTCCTTGGGGCTGTCTGGACGTGCAAGTGTATCTTCTCAGGCGCCACAGGTAGACGTTGTCTTTTAGGCGGGGAGGGGGGGCAAACCTCCTCTCTCTGACATCTCCTTCCCTCTCAAGATGAAGCTTCCGAAGGAAGTGACATCAGACTAATATAGAGTAATTACACGGCTGAATTCCCCATAGGGACACAATTACAAAAGGGATGATACCAGGTCCTCTGCGCAAAAATAAGTCAAATAAAGGTGACTCGGGAAATGCTCACATTAGAAAAAAATAATAATAATAAATAACATTAATAATACAATAAGACAGACAGAATAGTTATCAATAACCGGGGTCAACATAGTCTCGTTAACCAGGGTCTTACATACCAGGATATTAAAAAAAAGGTCCCACCAAAAAGGTACATACGAACAGGGCAACTCATTCAAAATATATACACAATAATAAAAAAAAATAATGGAACATATTCTTATAAGGCATTATACAAAACTACAAAAAATATTCAGGAATATATACAAAAGTGATCCATTTAACGTTACAATTAATGGGAAATTACTCTGGAGAAAAATCAGAGGATTTCTGTTTAGGCTGTCCGCCAGGCAATTTTCGGAACCCTTTATATATACAATTTTAAATTGGAATTCTTGGCGAGAGAGACTCCACCTCATAAGGCGACCATTATTGTTCTTCCTGTTCCGTAGGTAAGAGAGGGGTTTACGGTCAGTCTCAATAATAAATTCTTTACCTAAAAGAAACACTATAAAATTATTGATTCTCCAAATGATGGCAAGAGCCTCTCGCTCGATTACCGCATAGTTTTTCTCGCGGAGAAGTAGATTACGGCTCGCAAACTGGATGGGGAAACTTTCGCCATGGTTACTATACTGGACGAGAACACAACCTATGCCATCGTTACTCGCGTCAGTCCGTATGCCAAAAAGGTTTAAGGGGGTCGGGTAAGCGGATGATTGGTGCTGAAGCTAACTTCCCTTTAAGCTGGTGAAAGCTAGCGATCGAACGGGGTGTCCAGATTGGGCACTCGGGGGACTTTTTCTTGAGGAGATCACACAGGAGTGTGGCGATGGAGGCGAAATTGATAAGAAAACGTCGGTAGAAGGAGGTAGACCCTATGAAGGAGCTCAACTGCTTCTTTGTTGCAGGCAGTGGCATTTCGACAATTGTCTTGATTTTTTCAGTTTGAGGAGCCAAGGAGTCGTTCCCTATTTGGAAATCTAAATAGTGAATAGTGCCAAAGGCAAAGTGGCACTTGTTAGGGCCAATCGTGAGGTGATGTTCTCGGAGTCGGCCAGGAGGGCACGAAGGGCAGCCAGATAGTGGTCCCATTCCTGGGTCGCCACGTAAATTTTGTCGAAGTAGAAGGTGACGTGGGGCAACCCATCCAATATTCGCCTCATCATTCGGCTATAATTGGTACATGCTGTCACAAACCCGAAAGGGGAATCGGGTGTATCTGAAAAGACGTGAAGAGGATATTCCGCGTCTTGTTCCACGCAGGTGACTTGTACCACGACCAAGGGGTCATGCGGGTATCATGTTCACGTAAAATGGCTTAGTGCCAGACGGGATTGGGATCAAATAGTCGACGGGGCCGCGTTTCTCGATCACTGGAAAGGGTCCCCTCCATTGGCTCAAAAGTTTGTGTTATCTGTGGGAAGTAGTAAAAGGACTTCGTCACCGGGTTTAAATTTTCGTTCTTGGGACTTACAGTTGAACTAGGTTTTATACTTGCCCAAGTTTGTCTCGGCGTTCTGATGCGCGATCTCTGCACACTTTCCTAACCTCTGTCTCAGGTCTAGGAGGTAAGCGTAGGAGGATTGAATCTCATGGTCTAATTTCGAATTGGAGAATTGCTCCTTTAGAATGTGAGGGGCCCTTTAACATTATGTCCATACAGAAGCTCAAATGGGGCAAAACCTAAGGTGCAATGGGGAGTTTCCCGATATGCGAAAATGGCTACCGTCAAGAAGCGGTGGCATTCTCGGGGTTGTTCGGCGCACAGTTTCTTGAAGATAGATTTGAGGGTAGCCATTGAGCCTCTCACACATCCCGTTACCAGCTGGGTGAAAAGGGGTGGTAAAAAGGGGTTTATCTCAGGGAGCTTGCCGACGTACTCCACCAGTTCCGACGTGAATTGGTGGCCACAATCAGACAGGACTTCCTTAGGTAATCCGACTCGGGAGAAGATGGAGATTAGTGCTTCCACGCAGGAGATACTGTCTATATTCTTCAATGACACGGCCTCAAGTAGTCAGGTGGCAAAATCCATTAAAATTAGCACGTGACTGCGACCTTCACTCGATGGGGGAGGGGGGAATCAGACCGATGAGGTCACTTGCGACACGGGAATACGGCTCTGAGATTAGGGGTCCTCTCTGCAACGGTGCGGGCTTAACTCGTCTTTTGACGGCAGTCTTTGGGCAGATGTCGCAAGACCTGCAGTGGCAAAGGATTTCTTCATGGGCGCCTGGCCAATAAAAATATTTGAAGATCTTCTGCTTTGTCTTATGTGGATAAAATGGCCTGAAAATAGGCTGTCATGGGCAGTGGTTAAAATGTGACCAACGTGGGAACGCGGGACACACAATACTCGCGTCGGGGGTTTGCCGTTTTCTGAGCACGCACGGTAAAGTAAACCGTCTGTAACTTAGTAGGAGATCACCTTGTCCCCACGGGTTGCTTCTTGCTCCTTTGACTTGGCCTTAGCCCACAAGAGTCGGAGGGAATCG
This sequence comes from Ceratothoa steindachneri, assembly GCA_963969495.1. Lineage (NCBI taxonomy): Eukaryota > Metazoa > Arthropoda > Malacostraca > Isopoda > Cymothoidae > Ceratothoa > Ceratothoa steindachneri. The sequence goes on from OZ018323.1 coordinate 178,175,446, forward strand.
TAGTTCTTTTGGTTCCTGGCGAAGTCTTCAGCCATGACCGCCTTAAATTCTGAAGAACGTGAGGATTCTAGGGGAGAGAGCATCTTCGAATCTTTTACCACTTGCGAACGGGTAACCACGGGTTGGGCCACGAAGTTGGGGGAGACCCGTGGGCACTGGCCAATGAGGACGGAGCAGAATTTAATAAGGGCTGCTACTACTGCTGCCCCCCTAGTGAAGTACGCACAATCGATGTATCACTTAACGATGGGGAATCGATTGGCGCGCCCCAAGTATTCGTGCACGACAACGAATTTATTATGGTCCGGGGATACTGGGGGAAGCAGCTTGTCCGACACCACTATGCAGGTGCACCTCGTATCTCTCACAATAGTGGAGACACGGCAGCCATTAATCGTTCCGGATTCGAACTTAAGGCCTCGAGGGGTATTCTTATCAAATATTCTCCTCTTTAAACTGCTCGGGCTATATACCTTTCAGACACTTTACCTTCCCTTAACTTCACCACTTTCTTTACGAGGGTTCTTTAAAAACTTTATGGCGAAGACGCCTGCGTTGGTTTTCGCTTTTTAGCTACAAGGAAATTCTATACTACTAAATAACATTAATATTGATAATGGTAATACTAATTATGAAGTTGGTAATAATAATCATAATTGATGGTGATGATGATAATTATTAATAATAATAAATCTCCCAGAGCAAAATTTGGGTGAATTGGGTAACAAAGTCCTACGACAAGATTGTCCTCGGGTGCCACTCTTGCTTCATTTGTTCCTAATTATATTTGCGAGTCGGCGGAGCCCGAAAGGACGTCGCGCAGAGTCCTCCTTTCATCGTCACGAGGGAGGAGGCTCTCCGCGTGACTCCAGTTCTCGCCTCCGGCAGTGGAAGTCCTTGTGGATTAATCTGAGGTCGTAATTAGGACACAAGACAAACTTGAACGAGAGTAATCGGCCTCTAAACGAGTTGTACAAGAGGTGGTGCGTGATGAACGCAGCTTTCCAGCCCGTTCAAAATCTTCATTACGAGTTAAAACATTACTCGGAGTAACGTGCGTATATTTGTATAGAAAATAGGTTTGCTTGCAAGTGGGCGGTATAGGGAAGATTTAAGCTACTGAGTGCTTTTAAGGATTATTATGAACCCATGCGAGAATTGGGGGGAGGGGGGTTAAGTACAGGACCGATTTGGAGGGTTCTAATCTCATTTTATAGGGGTACAGGGATATAAGGAAGGTTTTAACTCTCTTATTTCTCCTCTTTTAGTCGCAAGAGCCAAAATAAATGAAGCTGAATCCTATTTAAAAAACACCGAGAGAGGGAGAAAGCGCCAAAAAGAGGCAAAAGTAGAGATTTCTTATAATTAAGTGATGGAGAGGTCTGTATTTTGATTCAAGTTATTAAATGGGTTTTTTTAAAAAAAAAAATATGAGTCGACTCTATATAGAATAACGGTTGATAATAATATTCAAAATATAGCAGTCAATGCTATCAAGTGTTCTTTTTGCCGTGATCGCTACAACGGGTAAACTAGAAAAATCTCTTTTTGTCCGCTTGAATGAACATAAATAGAGTGTAAGAAGAAGTGAGCACAATCTGATTTTTCTGTACATTTATCGGAAAATGAACTATTAATTGGAATTCAGCAAATTTTATTTAACGTTCAATAAACTTTATTGAGGGAAATATCGTTAATCGCTTGTTCATTAGTGCCTTTCCAAATATCAATATTTCTCCCGTTCTCTGTGCTTGGAATTCGCTTTTCATTTTTCCTGTAGGACATTTTTGGCATCCATTCGATCGAAAGTACTTCCAATTCGCTTTTCATTTTACATGTAGGACATTTTTTTGCAACCATTCGTTCGAAAGTACTTGGAATTCGCTTTTCATTTTTCTTGTAGAACATTTTTTATTTACATTCGTTCGAAAGTACGTAGAATTCGCTTTTGGTTTTACTTGCATGACATTTTTTGCAACCATTCGTTCGATAGTACTTGGAATTCGCTTTTGGTTTTACTTGTAAGACATTTTTTGCATCCATTCGTTCGAAAGTACTTGGCATTCGCTTTTCATTTTACATGTAGGACATTTTTTTTTAAACCATTCGTTCGAAAGTACTTAGAATTCGCTTTTCATTTTTCTTCTGGGAAATATTTGCATCCATTCATTCGAAAGAAATTCGAATTCTAGTTTCATTTTTCGTGTAGAACATTTTTTGCATTCATTCGTTCGAAATTACTTGGAATTCGCTTTTCATTTTTCTTGTAGATATTTTTTGCATCTATTCGTTCGAAAGTACTTGGAATTCACATTTCATTTTTCTTGTAGGACATTTATTGTATCCATTCGTTCGAAAGTGCTTAGAATTCGATTTTCATTTTTCTTGTAGGACATTTTTTGTATCCATTCGCTCAAAAATACTTGGAATTCGCTTTTCATTTTTATTGTAGGACATTTTTTGCATCCATTCGTTTAAAGAACTTGGAATTCGCTTTTCATTTTTCTTGTAGGACATTTGTTGCATCCATTCGTTCGGAAATACTTGGAATTCGGTGCTCATTTTTCTTGTAGGACATTTTTTGCATCCATTCGTTCGAAAGTACTTCGAATTCGCTTTTAATTTTTTTATGTAGGCCTTTTTTGCATCTATTCGTTCGAACATACTTGTAATTCGCTTTTGGTTTTACTTGTCGGACATTTTTGCATCAATTCGTTCGAAAGTACTGGGCCTTTGCTTTTCATTTATAGTGTAGGACATTTTTTGCATCCAATCGTTCGAAGGTACTTGGAATTCGCTGTCCATTTTTCTTTTAGGATATTTTTTGCATCCATTCGCACGAAAGTAATTGGAATTCGCTTTTCATTTTACATGTAAGACATTTTTCTTCAACCATTCGTTCGAAAGTACTTAGAAGTTGCTTTTCATTTTTCTTGTAGGAAATCTTTGCATCCATTCATTCGAAAGAAATTCGAATTCGCGTTTCATTTTTCTTGTAGAACATTTTTTGCATCCATTAGTTCGAAATAACTTGGAATTTGCTTTTCATTTTTCTTTTAGAATATTTTTTGCATCTATTCGTTCGAAAGTACTAGGGATTCGCATTTGCTTTTACTTGTAGGACATTTTTTGCATCCATTCATCGAAAGTACTTCGAATTCACTTTTCATTTTTCTTCTAGGACATTTTTTGAATCTATTTGTTCGCAAGTACTTGGAATTCGCTTTTCATTTGGCTTGTTGGACATTTCTTGTATCCATTCGTTCGAAAATACTTGGAATTCGCTTTTCATTTTTATTGTAGGACATTTTTAGCATCCATTCGTTCGAAAGGACTTGGCATTCGCTTTTCATTTTTCTTGTAGGACATTCTTTGCATCCATTCGTTCGAAAGTACTTAGAATTCTTTTTCTATTTTTCTTGTAGGCCTTTTTTTGCATTCATTCTTTCGAAAGTATTGGAATTCGCTTTACATTTTGCTTGTAGAACATTTTTTGCATCCATTCGTTCAAAAGTACTCGGTATCCGCTTTTAATTTTTCTTGTAGGACATTTTTGCCTTCATTCGTTCGAAAGTACTTGGCATTTGCTTTTCATTTTTCTTTTAGGAGATTCTTTGCATCCATTCCTTTCGAAATTATTTTAAATTCACTTTTCGTTTTACTCGTAGGACATTTTTTGCAGCAAATTTGTTCGAAAGAGATTCGAATTCGCTTTTCATTTTTCTTGTTGGATATTTTTTGCATCCATTCGTTCGAAAGTACTTGGAATTCGCTTTTCATTTTTAATGAAGGACATTTTTGGCAACCATTCGTTCGAAAGTACTTGGAATTCGCTTTTGATTTTTCTTGTAGGATATTTTTTGCATCCATTCGTTCGAAAGTACTTGGCATTCGCTTTTCATTTTTCTTTTAGGACATTCTTTGCATCCATTCCTTTCGAAATTACTTGGAATTCGCTTTTGGTTTTACTCGTAGGACATTTTTTGAAGCAAATTTGTTCGAAAGAAATTCGAATTCTCTTTTCATTTTTCTTGTAGGATATTTTTTGCATCCATTCTTTCGAAATTACTTGGAATTCGCTTTTCATTTTTAATGAAGGACATTTTTGGCATCCATTCGTTCGAAAGTACTTGGAAATCACTTTTAATTTTTAATGAAGGACATTTTTGGCATCCATTCGTTCGAAAGTACTTGGAATTCGCTTTTGATTTTTCTTGTAGGACATTTTTTTCAACCATTCGTTCGAAAGTACTTGGAAATCGCTTTTGGTTTCACTTGTAGGACATTTTTTGCATCCATTCGTTGGAAAGTACTTAGAATTCGCTTCTCATTTTTCTTGTAGGAATTTTTACATCCATTCATTCGAAAGAAATTCGAATTTGCGTTTCATTTTTCTTGTAGAACATTTTTTGCATTAATTCGTTCAAAATTACTTGGAATTCGCTTTTAATTTTTCTTGTAGGACATTTTTAGCATTCATTCGTTCAAATTTACTTGGAATTCGCTTTTCATTTTTCTTTTAGGATATTTTTTGCACCTATTCTTTCGAAAGTACTGGGAATTCGCTTTTGGTTTTACTTGTAGGACATTTTTTGCATCCATTCTTCGAAAGTACTTCGGATTCGTTTTTCTTTTTTATTGTAGGACATTTTTTGCATTTATTCGTTCGCAAGTACTTGGAATATGCTTTTCATTTTGCTTGTAGGACATTTCTTGTATCCATTCATTAGAAAATACTTGGAATTCGCATTTCATTTTTATTGTAGGACATTTTTGGCATCCATTCATTCGAAAGTACTTAGAATTCGCTTTTCATTTTTCTTGTAGGACATTTATTGCAACCATTCGTTTGAAAGTACTTAGAATTCGCGTTTGATTTTACTTATAGGACATTTTCTGCATCCATTCGTTTAAAAGTACTTGGCATTCGCTTTTGATTTTTCTTTTAGGACATTCTTTGCATCCATTACTTCGAAATTAATGGGAATTCGCTTTTGGTTTTACTTGTAGGACATTTTTTGCAGCAAATTTGTTCGAAAGAAATTCGAATTCGCTTTTCATTTTTCTTGTAGGATATTTTTGCATCCATTCGTTCGAAAGTACTTGAAAATCGCTTTTGCTTCTACTTGTAGGACATTTTTTGCAACCATTTTTTCGAAAGTACTTAGAATTCACTTTTTATTTTAGTTGTAGGATATTTTTTCAATCCATTCTTTCGAAAGTACTTGGAATTCACTTTTCATTTTACTTGTAGGATATATTTTTGCATCCATTTGTTTGGAAGGACTTGGAATTCGCTCTTTATTTTCTTGTAGAACATTTTTTGCATCCATGTGTTTGAAAGTACTTGGAGTTCGCTTTTCATTTTTCTTTTAGGATGTTTTTTGCATCTATTCGTTCGAAAGTACTTGGAATTCACTTTTGGTTTTACTTGTAGGACATTTTTTCGCATCCATTGTTCGAAAGTACTTCGAATTCGCTTTTCATTTTTCTTGTAGGACATTTTTTGCATCTATTCGTTTGAAAGGGCTTGGAATTCGATTTTCATTTTGCTTGTAGGACATTTTTTGTATCCATTGGTTCGAAAATACTTGGAATTCGCTTTTTATTTTTATTGTAGGACATTTTTTGAATCCATCCGTTCGAAAGTACTTGTTATTCGCTTTTCATTTTTCTTGTAGGACATTTTTGGCAACCATTCGTTCGAAAGTACTTAGAATTCGCTTTTCATTTTTCTTGTAGGAAATTTTTGCATCCATTCATTCGAAATTACTTGGAATTCGCGTTTCATTTCTCTTGTAGAACATTTTTTGCATCCATTCGTTCGAAAATACTTGGAATTCGCTTTTCATTTTTCTTTAAGGATATTTTTTGCATCTATTCTTGCGAAAGTACTGGGAATTTGCTTTTGGTTTTACTTGTAAGACATTTTTGCATCCATTCGTTCGAAAGTACTTGGCATTCGCTTTTTTTTCTTTTAGGACATTCTTTGCATCCATTCGTTCGAAATTACTTGGAATTCGCTTTTGGTTTTACTTGTAGGACATTTTTTGCAACCATTTTTTCGAAAGTACTTTGAATTCGCTTTATATTTTACTTGTAGGAAATTTTTGCATCCATTCATTCGAAAGTACTTGGAATTCGCTTTTCATTTTTATTGTAGGACATTTCTTGTATACATTCGTTAGAAAATACTTGGAATTCGCACTTCATTTTTATTGTAAGACATTTTTGGCATCCATTCATTCGAAAGTACTTAGAATTCGCTGTTCATTTTTCTTGTAGGTCATTTTTTGCATCCATTCGTTTGAAAGGCCTTGGAGTTCGCTTTTCATTTTTCTTTTAGGATGTTTTTTGCATCTATTCGTTCGAAAGTACTTGGAATTCGCTTTTCATTTTTATTGTAGGACATTTTTGGAATCCATTCGTTCGAAAGTACTTGGAATTCGCTTTTCATTTTTCTTGTAGGACATTTTTTGCAACCATTCGTTCGAAATTACTTAGAATTCGCTTTTCATTTTTCTTGTAGGAAATTTTTGCATCCATTCATTAGAAATTACTTGGAATTCGCGTTTCTGTTTTCTTGTAGAACATTTTTTGCATCCATTCGTTCGAAATTAATTGGAATTCACTTTTCATTTTTCTTTAAGGATAATTTTTGCATTTATTCGTGCGAAAGTACTGGAAATTCGCTTTTGGTTTTACTTGTAAGAAATTTTTGCATCCATGCGTTCGAAAGTACTTGGCATTCGCTTTTTATTTTTCTTTTAGGACATTCTTTGCATCCATTCGTTCGAAATTATATGGAATTCGCTTTTGGTTTACTTGTAGGACATTTTTTGCAGCAAATTTGTTCGAAAGAAATTCGAATTCTTTTTTTTAAATTTTTGGTAGGATATTTTTTGCATCCATTCGTTCGAAAGTACTTGGAATTCTTTTTTGGTTGTACTTGTAGGACATTTTTTGCATCCATTCGTTGGAAAGTACTTAGAAGTCGCTTTTCATTTTTCTTGTAGGCCTTTTTTGCATCTATTCTTCCGAAACTTCTTGCAATTCGCTTTTCATTTCGCTTGTAGAACATTTTTTGCATCTATTCGTTTAAAAGTACTTGGAATTCACTTTTTATTTTTCTTGTAACACATTTTTGGATCCATTCGTTCGAATGTACTTGGCATTCGCTTTTCATTTTTATTTAAAGACATTCTCTGCATCCATTCGTTCGAAATTACTTGGAATTCGCTTTTGGTTTTACTTGTAGGACATTTTTTGCAGCAAATTTCTTCGAAAGAAATTCGAATTCACGTTTCATTTTTCTTGTAGAACATTTTTTGCATCCATTTGTTCGAAATTAATTGGATTTGCTTTTTATTTTTTTTAGGATTTTTTGCATCTATTCGTTCGAAAGTACTGGGAATTCGCTTTTGGTTTTACTTGTAGGACATTTTTTGCATCCATTCTTCGAAAGTACTTCGAATTCGCTTTTCATTTTTCTTGTAGGACATTTTTTTCATCTATTAGTTCGCAAGTACTTGGAATTCGCTTTCATTTTGCATGTAGGACATTTCTTTTATCCATTCGCAGAAAATACTCGGAATTCGCTTTTCATTTTTATTGTAGGACATTTTTAGATCCATTCGTTTGAAAGTACTCGGAATTCGCTTTTGATTTTTTTTGTAGGACAATTTTTGCCCTTATTCTTTCGAAAGTACTTGGAATTCGCGTTTTATTTTACTTGTAGGACATTTATTTGCATCTATTCGTACGAAAGTACTTGGCATAAGCTTTTCATTTTACTTTTAGGACATTCTTTGCATCCATTCCTTCGAAATTACTTGTAATTCGCTTTTGGTTTTACTTGCAGGACATTTTTTACAGCAAATTTGTTCGAAAGAACTTCTAATTCGCTTTTCATTTTTCTTGTAGCATATTTTTTGCATCCATTCGTTCGTAAGTACTTGGAATTCGCTTTTGGTTTTACTTGTAGGACATTTTTTGCATCCATTCGTTCGAAAGTACTTAGAATTCGCTTTTGGTTTTACTTGTAGAACATTTTTTGCAACCATTCCTTTCGAAAGTACTTGGAATTCGCTTTTCATTTTAGTTGTGGGATATTTTTTGAATCCATTCTTTCGAAAGTACTTGGAATTCGCTTTTCATTTTACTTGTAGGACAATTTTTTTTTCAACCATTCCTTCGAAAGTACTTGGAATTTGCTTATTATTTTGTGTAGAACATTTTTTGCATCCATTCGTTCGAAAGTACTTGGAATTCGCTTTTTATTTTTGTTTTAGGTTTTTTTTTGCATCTATTCGTTCGAAAGTACTGGGAATTCGCTTTTGGTTTTACTTGTAGGACATTTTTTGCATCCATTTTTCGAAAGTACTTCGAATTCGCTTTTCCTTTTTCTTGTATGACATTTTTTGCATCTATTCGTTCGAAAGTGCTTGGAATTGGATTTTTATTTTGCTTGTAGTACATTTTTTGTATCCATTCGTTCGAAAATAATTGGAATTTGCTTTTCATTTTTTTTGTTGGACATTTCTGGCATCCATTCGTTCGAAAGTACTTGGAATTCGCTTTTCATTTTTCTTGTAGGACATTTTTGGCAACCATTTGTTCGAAAGTACTTCGAATTCGCTTTTCACTTTTCTTGTAGGAAATTTTTACATCCATTCATTCGAAAGAAATATGAATTCGCGTTTCATTTTTCTTGTAGAACATTTTTTGCATCCATTCTTTCGAAATTACCTTGAATTCGCTTTTCATTTTTCTTCTAGGATATTTTTTGGCATCTATTCGTTCGAAAGTACTGGGAATTCGCCTTTGGTTTTACTTGTAGTATATCTTTTCCATCCATTCTTCCAAAGTACTTCGAATTCGCTTTTCATTTTTCTTGTAGGACATTTTTTTCATCTATTCGTTTGCAAGTACTCAAAATTCGCATTTCATTTTGCTTGTAGGAAATTTTTTACATCTATTCTTTTGAAAGTATTCTGAATTTGATTTTCATTTTGATTGTAGGACATTTTTTGTATCTATTTGTTCGAAAATACTTGGAATTGACTTTTCATTTTTATTGTAGGACATTTTTGGCATTCATTCGTTCGAACGTCCTTGGAATTTGCTTTTTCATTTTTCTTGTAGGACATTTTTTGCAACCATTCGTTGGAAAGTACTTGGAATTCGCGTTTTGTTTAACTTGTAGGCATTTTTTTACATCCATTCCTTAGAAAGTACTTGGCATTCGCTTTTCATTTTTCTTTTACGAAATTTCTTGTATCCATTCGTTCGAAAGTTCTTGTAATTCGCTTTTATTTTTTTTCTGTACTGATTCGTTTAAAAATACTTGGAATTCGCTTTTCAATTTTATTGTAGGACGTTTTTTGCATCCATTCGTTCAAAAGTACTTGGACTTTGCTTCTCATTTTTCCTGTAGGATATTCTTTGCATCCATTCGTTCGAAAGTACTTGAAATTCGCTTTTGGTTTTACCTCTAGGACGTTTTTTGCATCCATTCTTTCAAAAGTACTTGGGATTTGCTTTTCATTTAACTTGTAGGACACTTTTTGTAATTATTTATTCGAAACTGCTTAGAATTCGCTTTTGATTTTTATTGTAGGACATTTTAGGCATCCATTCGTTCGAAAGTACTTTAATTCGCTTTTCATTTTTACTATACCACATTTTTTGTATCCATTCGTTCGAAAGTAATTGTATTTCGCTTTTCATTTGGCTTGTTGAACATTTTTTGCGTTCATTCGTTTGAAAGTACTTGGAATTCGCTTTTCATTTTTCTTGTAAGACATTTTTAGCATCTATTTGTTCGAAAGTACTTGGAATTCGCTTTTCATTTTTCTTGTAGGAAATTTATTGTATTCATTCGTTCGAAAGTTCTTGTAATTCGCTTTTCATTTTCCCTGTAGGACATTTTTTGTATCCACTCGTTCGAAATACTTGGAATTTTCTTTTCATTAATTTTGTAGGACATTTTTTTGCATCCCTTCGTGCGAAAGTACTTGGAATTCGCTTTTTATTTTTCTTGTAGGATATTCTTTGCATCCATTCGATCGAAAGTACTTGGAATTTGCTTCTGGGTTTACTTGTAGGAACTTTTTTGCATTATGTGGCCGAATAAAATGGAATTCACTTTTCATTTTTCTTGTAGGACAGTTTTTGCATCCATTCGGTTGAAAGTACTTGGAATTCGCTTTAAATTTTCCCTTTAGGACCTTTTTTGCATCCATTCGTTCGAAAGTACTTGGAATTCGCTTTTCATTTTTCCTTGTAGGTCATTTTTGTCCAATCATTCGTTCGAAAGTACTTGCAATTCGCTTTTCATTTTTATTGTAGGACATTTTTGCATCCATTCGTTTGTAAGTCCTTCAAATTCGCATTTCATTGTTCTTGTAGAACAATTTTGCATCCATTCGCTCGAAAGTACTTAGGATTCGCTTTTCATTTTTTTTGTCGGACATTTTTTGCCTTCTTTCGTTCCAAAGTACTTAGAATTCGCTTTTCATTTTACTCGTAGGACATTTTTTTTGCATCCATTCGTGCAAAAGTACTTAGAATTCGGTTTTCATTTTTATTGTAGGAATATTTAGGCATCTATTCGTTCGAAAGTATTTTAATTCGCTTTTCATTTTTATTGTACCACATTTTTTTGTATCCATTCGTTCGAAAGTTCTTCTAATTCGATTTTCATTTTTCCTGTAAGACATTTTTTGTGTCCATTCGTTTGATAGTATTGAATTCGCTTTTGATTTATCTTGCTCATCTTGTTTTGTATCGATTCGTTCGAAAGTAATTCGAATTCTCTTTTCATTTTTCAATTTAGGACATTTTTTAATTCATTCGTTAAGAGTACTTGGAATTCAGTTTTCATTTTTTTTAGGACATTTTTTGTTTCCATTCGTACGAAGGTACTTAGAATTCGCTTTTGGTTTTACTTGTAGGACATTTTTTGCATCCATTCGTTCGAATGTACTTTGACTTCGCTTTTCATTTTTCTTGTTCATCATTTTTTGCATCCATTCCTTCGAAAGTACTTTGAATTCGCCTTTCATTTTTCAATGTAGCACATTTTTGCATTCATCTGTTCGAGAGTACTTAAAATTCACTTTTCATTTTTCTTGTAGGACATGTAGGTTTCTATTCGTACGAAAGTACTTAGAATTCGCTTTTGGTTTTATTTGGTGGACATTATTTGCATCTATTTGTAAGAAAGTATTTGGAATTCGCTTTTCATTTTTCTTATAGGACATTTTTGGCATCCATTCTTTCGAAAGTACGTTGAAGTCGCTTTTATTTTCTATTGTAGACATTTTTTGCATCCATTCGTTTGAAAGTAATTGGAATTCGCCTTTCATTTTTATTGTACCACATTCTTGGTTTCCATTTGTTTGAAAGTACTTGGAATTCGCTTTTCATTTTTATCGTAGGACATTTTTTGCATCCATTCGTTCGAAAGTACTTGGAATTTGATTTTAATTTTTCTTGTAGGACTTTTTTTGCATCTATTCGTTCGAAAGTACTTGTAATTTGCTTTTCATTTTTGTTTTTGGACATTTTTTGTATCCATTCGTTCGAAAATACTTGGAATTCGTTTTCCATTTTTATTGTACGACATTTTTTGCATCCATTCGTTCGAAAGTACTTGGAATTCGCTTTTCATTTTTCTTGTAGGATATTCTTTGCATCCATTCGTTCGAAAGTACTTGGAATTCGCTTTTCATTTTTCTTGTACGATATTCTTTGCATCCGGTCGTTCGAAACTACTTGGAATTCGCTTTTGGTTTTGATTGTAGGACCTTTTTTGCATCATTCGTTCGAATTACATGGAATTCGCTTTTCATTTTTCTTGTTCATCATTTTTTGAATCCGTTTGTTCTAAAGTACTTGGAATTCGCTTCTCATTTTTCTTGTAGGACAGTTTTTGCATCGATTCGTTTGAAAAAACTTGGAATTCGCATTTGGTTTTACTTCTTGGACATTTTTTGCATGCATTCGTTCAACAGTACTAGGGATTCGCTTTTGATTTTTTTTGTAGGAGTTTTTTTGCATCCATTGGTTCGAAAGTACTTGGAATTGGCTTTTCATTTTTATTGTAGGATATTTTTTGCATCCATTCGTTTGAAAGTACTTCGAATTCCCTTTTCATCTTGCTTGTAGAACATTTTTTGCATCCATTTCTTCGAAAGTACTTGGAATTCGCTTTTTATTTTTCTTGTAGGATATTCTTTGCATCCATTCGATCGGAACTACTTGGAATTCGCTTTTGGTTTTACTTGTAGGTCCTTTTTTGCATTATTCGGCCGAATTACATGGAATTCGCTTTTCATTTTTCTTGTTGGACTGTTTTTGAATCCATTTGTTCGAAAGTACTTGGAATTCGCTTTTGGTTCAATTCTAGGACATTTTTTGCTTTCATTCGTTGGAAAGTAGTAGAAATTCACTTTTCATTTTACTTTAGGACATTTTTATTCAACCATTCGTTCGAAAGTACTTGGAATCGGCTTTTCATTTTGTTATTGTAGGACATTTTTTGCATCCATCCTTTGGAAAGTACTTGAAATTCGCCTTTTTATATCTTGCAGAACATTTTTTGCGTGCATTCTTTCGAAAGTACTTGGAATTCGCTTTTCATTTTACTTGTAGGACATTTTTTTCCAACCATTCGTTTGAAAGTACTTGGAATTCGCTTTTTATTTTTATTCTAGGACATATTTGCATCCATACGTTCGAAAGTATTTCAAATTCGCATTTCATTTTTCTTGTAGAACAATTTTGCATCCGTTCGGTCGAAAGTACTTGGGATTCGCTCTTCATTTTTCTTGTAGAACATTTTTTGCCTTCTTTCGTTCCAAAGTACTTGGAATTAACTTCTTTTTTTTTGCAGGATATTCTTTGCATCCATTCGTTCGAAAGTACTTGGAATTCGCTTTTGGTTTTATTTGTAGGACCTTTTGTGCATCATTCGTTAGAATTACATGGAATCCGCTTTTCATTTTTATTGTAGGACAGTTTTTGCATCCATTTGTTCGAAAGTACTTGGAATTTGCTTTAGGTTTTACTTCTAGGACATTTTTTGCATCCATTCATTCAAAAATACTTGGGATTCACTTTTCATTTTTCTTGTAGGATATTTTTTTGTATACATTTGTTTTAAAATACTTGGAATTCGCTTTCTATTTTATATTGTAGGACATTTTTGCATCTATTCGTTCGAAAGTACTACGAATTCTCTTTTCATTTTTAGAGTACTACATTATTTGCATCCATTCTTTCGAAAGTACTTGGAATTCGCTTTTCATTTTTCTTGTAAAACATTTTTGCATCCATTCGTTCGAAAGTACTTCGAACTCGCTTTTCATTTTTCTTGTAGGACATTTTTTTCAGCCATTCGTTCGTAAATACTTCGAATTCGCTTTTCATTTTGCTTGTAGGCAAATTTTCGCATCCATTTTTCGAAAGTACTTGGAATTCGCTTTTCATTTTTTTTTGTAGGGCGTTTTTTGCATCTATTCGTTCGAAAGTACTTGGAATTCGCTTTTCATTTCTTGTAGGACATTTTCTGCAGCCATTCGTTCGAAAGTACCTTGAATTGGCTTTTCATTTTTCATTTTTATTGTAGGAATTTTTTGCATCCATTCTTTCAAGTGTACTTGGAATTTGCTTTTCATTTTTATTGTTTGACATTTTTGCATCCATTCTTTCGAAAGCACTTGGAATTTGCTTTTCATTTTTCTTGTAGGACATTTTTGCATCCATTCGTTCGAACGTACTTCAAATTCGCTTTTCATTTTGCTTGTAGAACATTTTTTGCATCCATTCGTTCAAAAGTACTTGGAATTCGCATTTCATTTCTCAAGTAAGACATTTTTGCATCCATTCGTTCGAAAGTACTTGGAATTCGATTTTAATTTTTCTTGTAAGACATTTTTGCACCCATTTCGTTCAAGAGTACTTCGAATTTGCTTTTCATTTTTCATAGAACATTATTTGCATCCATCCGTTCGAAAGTAGTTGGAATTTGCTTTGACTTTTTCCTTCAGGACATTTTTTTTATCCATTCGTTCGAAAGTACTTTGAATTCGCTTTTTATTTTTCTTGTAGGACATTTTTGCATTGGTTTGTTCGAAAGTACTTGGAATTTGCTTTTCATTTTTCTTGTATGTTATTTTTGCATCCATTCGTTCAAAAGTATTTGGGATTCGCTTTTTATTTTCCATGTAGGACACTTTTTGTGTCCATTCGTTCAATAGTACTTGGAATTCGCTTTTGATTTTTCTTGTTCATCATTTTTTGCATCCATTCGTTCTAAAGTACTTCGAATTCGCTTTTCATTTTTCAAGGTAGGACATTTTTGCATTTATTATTTCGAGAGTACTTGGAATTCACTTTTCATATTTCTTTTAGGACATTTTTAGTTCTATTCGTTCGAAAGTACTAAGAATTCGCTTTTGGTTTTACATGTAGGATATTTTTTGCATCCATTCGTAAGAAAGTACTTGGAATTCGCTTTTCATTTTTCTTGTAGGACATTTTTGGCATCAATTCGTTCCAAAGTACTTTGAATTCACTTTTGATTTTACTTGTATGACATTTTTTGCATCGATTCGTTTGAAAGTACTTGGAATTCGCTTTTCATTTTACTTGTAGGACATTTTGCATACATTCGTTCGAAAGTACTTAAAATTCACTTTTTATTTTTCTTGTAGGACTATTAGGCATCCATTAGTTCGATTGTACTTTGAATTCGCTTTTCATTTTTCTTTTAGGACATTTTTTGCATCCATTCTTTCGAACTACTTGGAATTCGCTTTTCATTTTTCTTGTAGGACATTTTTTTAGCCATTCGTTTGATAGTACTTGGAATTCGCTTTTTCATCTTTCTTGTGGGACATTATTACATCTATTCGTTCAAAAGTACTTGGAATTTGCTTTTTTTTGTAGGAAGTTTTTTGCATCCCTTTGTTCAAAAGTTCTTGCAATTGGCTTTTCATTTTTCATTTTTCTTGTAAGACATTTTTTGCATCCATTCATTCGAAACTACTTGGAATTCACTTCTCATTTTTCTTGTAGGACATTTTTTGCATCCATTCGTTCAAAAGTACTTGAAATTCGCTATTCATTTTTATTATACCACATTTTTTGTATTTATTTGTTCGAAAGTACTTGGCATTCGCTTTTCATTTTTTCTGTAGGACATTTTGGGTTTTTATTCGTTTGAAAGTCCTTAGAATTCGCATTTAGTTTTACTTGTAGGACATTTTTTGAGACCATTCGTTCGAAAGTAATTGGAATTCGCTTTTCATTTTACTTCTAGGACATTTTTTGCATCCATTCGTTCGAAAGTACTTGAAATTCGCTTGTCATTTTTCTTGTAGGACATTTTTTGCATCTATTCGCTTGAAAGTACTTGGAATTTGCTCTGTTATTTTTCTTGTAGGACACTTTTTGTATCCATTCGTTCAAAAGTACTTGGAATTCGCTATTCATTTTTCCTGTAGGACATTTTTTGAATCCATTTGTTTGAAAGTACTTGGAATTTGCTATTTATTTTTGTTTTACCACATTTTTGTATCCATTCGTTCGAAAGTACTTGGACTTGGCTCTTCATTTTTCTTGTAGGACATTTGTTTGCATCCATGCGTTCGAAAGTACTTAGAATTCACTTTTTATTTTTTTTGTAGGACCTATTTGCATCCATTCATTCAAAAGTACTTGGAATTTGCTTTTCAATTTTCTTGTATGACATTTTTTGCAACCATTCGTTCGAAATACTTGGAATTCGCTTTTTATTTTTATTTTTCATCATTTTTTGCATCCATTCGTTTGATAGTACTTTGAGTTCGCTTTTGGTTTTACTTGTAGGACATTCTTTGCATCTATTCTTTTAAAATACTTGGAATTCGCTTGTCATTTTTTTTGTAGGACATTTGTTGCATCAATTCGTTCAAAAGTACTTCGAATTCGCTTTTCATTTTACTTGTAGGACATTTTTTGCATTCATTCGTTTGAAGTACTTGGAATTCGCTTTTTATTTTTCTTGTAGGACATTTTTTGCATCTATTCGTTCGAAAGTATTTGGAATTCGCTTTTCATTTTTCTTGTAGGACATTTTTTGTTTCATTCGTTTAAAAATACTTGTAATTCGCTTTTCATTTTTCTTTTAGGTCATTTTTGCATTGATTCGTTCCAAAGTACTTGAAATTCGCTTTTCATTTTCCTTGTAGGACATTATTGCATCCATTCGTCCGAAAGTACGATTTATTCGCTTTTCATTTTTATTGTAGGAGATTTTTTGCATCCATTCGTTCGAAAGTACTTGGAATTTGCTTTTTATTTTTTGTAGGAAGTTTTTTTGCATCCATTCGTTCGACAGTACTTGGAATGTGCTTTTCATTTTTTCATTTTTCTTGTAAGACATTTTTTGCATCCATTCATTCGAAACTACTTGGAATTCACTTTTCATTTTTCTTGTAGGACATTTTTTGCATCCATTCGTTCGAAAGGACTTGAAATTCGCTATTCATTTCTATTATACCACATTTTTTGTATCCATTCCTTTGAAAGTACTTGGACTTCGCTTTTCATTTTACCTGTAGGACATTTTTTGTTTTTATTCGTTCAAAGGTCCTTAGAATTTGCATTTGGTTTTACTTGTAGGACATTTTTTGCGACCATTTGTTCGAAAGTACTTCGAATTCGGTTTTTTATTCTACTTATATGACATTTTTTGCATCCATTCGTTCGAAAGTACCTTGAATTCACTTTTCATTTTTCTTGTAGGACATTTTTTGCATGTATTCGTTCGAAAGTACTTGGAATTCACTGTGTTATTTTTCTTGTAGCACATTTTTGTATCCATTCGTCTCAAAGTACTTGGAATTTGCTTTTCATTTTTCTTGTAGTACATTTTTTGCATTCATTCGTTCGAAAGTACTTGGAATTCGTTATTTATTTTTCCTGTAGGACATTTTTTGCATCCATTCGTTCGAAAGTACTTGGAATTCGCTATTCATTTTTATTTTACCACATTTTTTGTATCCATTCGTTCGAAAGTACTTGGACTTCACTTTTCATTTTTTTTGGGACATTTTTTTCATCTATGTGTTCGAAAGTACTTTGAATTTGCTTTTCAATTTTCTTCTAGGACATTTTTTGCATTATTTCTTTCGAAAGTACTTCGAATTTGCTTTTGATTTTTATTGTAAGACATTATTTTCATCCATCCTTTCGAAAGTACTTGGAATTCACCTCGCATTTTACTTGTAGGACAGTTTTTGCACCCATTCGCCCGAAAGTACTTGGAAATCGCTTTTTTTTTATTGTAGGACATTTTTTCCTTCATTCGTTCGAAAGTACTTGGAATTTGCCTTTCATTTTACTTGTAGGACATTTTTTGCATCCATTCGTCCGAAAGTACTTTGAATTCGTTTCATTTTTCTTGTAAGACATTTTTTGCGATTATTGCTCTCCTGACGTGCTTCTACGTGAGCGTATGAGAGAAGAAATTTTGCTTTTCGCAGATCTACCTGTCTCCCAATAAATATCTTATTATCATGATCCTAGGGGGGGTGTATGTTTGTGTGTGTGTGTGTGTGCGTCTGTATGTCCGTCTGCAAATTAAAAAAATTTAGGGTTGCAATTTTTTCTTTCACACCAATTTTTAATGTGTTGTTAAAACAACTTTTTCCCTCGCACACTTTCTTTTTTGTGAGCAAAGCGATCAAGCGCCGCTGGGGCAGTAAAAGGGCCCATCTGGCCGATTTGTTAGTAATTATAATAACATCAATAAGGTTTTGTCAAGGCTGTTTTTACTTACTCCCTTCTTTAATCGATTTTACGCATGTTTGTCCATTCTTACTCGTTTATTTTTCCTTCAGATAAATCCATAGATTTTCCTTTATCATTTACTAAAAACCCATATTGGTATTAATTCTTCAGTAAAAAAAAAAAAAAATCCAAATTTCCTTCAATTCAAAGACAATGGGAATACCTTCTCTCTTTTAGGTTTCTTCCTTGTCACTTGTCAACACAAACGCCGGTTGTGTGTATCTTCCTCGTATCACTTTTTGAGGTGAATTATTTAGCCGTAGCGTCTCTCGTCCCTGGCCAATTTCCTCGACCAGGTTTTTCTGTCTAAGCGTCTGTCACATCAAGGCAGAGATGGGCGGTCGAGCGGTAAAGAAGCTTACGTGAAGGCTTAACCGTCCCATTTAAACAAATCCTCTCGAATATAATCGAGATATCGCCGTGGTGGTCGCCACAAGGGGAGGCGGGGGTTAAGCCCCTACGTTCCAATCCCGGTCGCTACGATGGTGTTTCTGGTTGCTGGACCCCGGGGGTTGTAATCCACTTAGGATCTCCAGTTTTTTGCGACGAGAGCTAGAATTTAGGTAATATGTCGCCCTCGTACGCAAATCCCAGCGCGTGACCTCAACATGAAAAGAGGCTTTCGCCAATATATGTTTCAAGGGACTTTGAAAACCTTTTAAAAAAAATGGAAACGATTTTTCTTAAATTTGTTTTTCAAATACGGATCTTTGTTATTTTTTTTTGCATAAGTCAATCTCATATATAAATAGAACATATTTGAATCAAAAGGTTCACAGACAAATGTCATAGTTTCAAAATGCATAATATTTTACAAGGTAATTCATGTTCGAACATGTCTTTGATGCTTCTCGAATAATTTCGTTAATTTATATCATTCTAAATATCGGGTGCTTCTTTTAAAGTGTATTTTCAACCCTCAAAATGACGAATTTTGAAAAATTTGGCCAACATTAAATTTATGACTATACTTGATTGGAAGCCTGCTAGACTTATTGAAGCTTTACAACAGCTTTATGAAGACTCTTCACCCTGTAGAGCAGTGGTTTACGATTGGATTAAACGCTTCAAGGAATGGCATAGAACAACTCTAAGATGATCCACGGTAAGGGAGACCCTCCACCTCAAAAAAACAAGAAAACATCACGCTTGTGCAGAATCTAGTTGAAGAAAATCGCAGATTTACTATTGACGAAGTTGCCAATAAGATGAGACTCTCACATTGTTCAGCTTTCGTAATTCTCACTGAAGATCTTGGTTTGAGGAAGCTTTCAGCGCGTGGGTCCCTGAAGCGTTGCGCAAAGACCGACTGAATCAAAGGGCTGACATTTCTTTAGCAATTTTGACCAAAATTGAAGCAAATGAGGACAATTTTTTTAAGCGTTTCGTCACTGGAGATGAAACTTGGATCTACCAATTTGATCTAGAAAACAAAATTCAATCAAAACAAGACAGAAAGTTCTGTTCTTCTCCGAAGATTATGTCAATTACACTCTAGGGTAATAAAATATTAATAAATAGATTTTAATTACACATAATTCATTCAACCCATATTTTTTTATCGTTTTACCCTATTTATCGAGTAGAAAGCATCAGAGACTGAAACTCACCTACAGCGACAGGACGAGAGCGCGATTTTGGATTTAGCGAAGGAATGCAGTTTTTGATTCTTATTATCTTTGAAATGCTGACTTTTAATAAACGTGCATTAATTTAAATATTCAATAATTATCCCTATAACGTAAATTAAAAAACCGAATATATATATATATATATATATATATATATATATATATATATTGAGAAAAATTATTGCAGTAACGCAATTAATTATGTGGTTAAAAGGCTCCTTCCGAGAGCTTTGATGAACACTGTGATTGCCAAAAATAGCCTTTTAACCGCATAATTAATTGCGCCACTGCAATATTTTTTCTTAATTTATAAGATGTGGCGAAAATGGAGTAAATCAAATTTCCCATTCTCTTCGATAGGCAGGGGTGACATTTGAAAAGGCCAATCAAAAGAGTTTTTTGGCTATCTGAAAGAACGCTTATTTTACGAGTGTTACCTTCTCGTGTATGTGAGAAGAGCTCCTTCCGAGGGCTTTGATGAAGACTGTTTGCTAAAAATAGCCTTTTTAACCGTATGTATATATATATATATATATATATATATATATATATATATATATATATATATCGCTGTATGTTGGGAGCAGCTTCTCACCTATACATGTTTTGTTAAAGACCAGGTTGTATTTTGATTGATTTTAGCAATTTAATTTTGGAACGTTCAAACTCACGAATGCAGTTTTTTTTTTTGTATCTGGATGGATAATAAAAATCACTTGAGGAAGAACCATTTTATTTTTTACAATTGATTTGAGTTTTGGCGGTGATCTTTCTCCTTTCTTAAGGCATCTTCAGACGGAATTCTTCGTTATTGTTGACGCTGAGTTGATTTTGTGTTTCCTTTAGTTTAGCTTCCTTTACTGATGAGGTAGCTCATAGCTGGTCGTGAGCAGCGAAGAATGAAATTGATTCAAGATTCAAGATAATATAAAGTTAGAATGTGGAGAGAATGATAGGATAGATAGAAAAAATTGTGTAAAGAGTATGTGTTGATGGGATGAGAATGAGTGAAGGATGAACGATGAGATGAGGATGATAGTGGTTTGTACCAGGTTGCCTGGCTAACGCTTTCCTTTTTGTTTTGTTTTACCGTTTGATGTGATTTTAAGTTTATTAGATATACAAATTTAGCATTCAAGCCTTTGTTTTCTTTTTGCTCAATCGAGCATCTTTATTTTTGGTATTTATTAGTGTTTTTTTGTTTTTTTGTGCTACTTTCGCGTTTTTTTAATATATATATATATATATATATATATATATATTTATTTATTTATTAAATTTTAAGTGGTAATCTTCTTTGTTAATTTCGGTAATATCGCGACTCATCGGGTTTCTCATAATCGGTTGTTTTATTCGGTTTCACATATTGTTTGCATGGTCAGCTGTCTTCTTCGGTAATCTTGTTTTCTTTTACCTAAATATCGGGTTAACGTTGTTTAATGTTTTTTTCAGGCTGCCGTTAAAACAATTTTTGTAGTGTATTTGCCGGATTTCGTTTTCCGGTACTACTATTTGGTTGATTTCGTTTTGGGACATTATGTTCTTTATATTATCCCACAGTTTCGTTGAACGTTTTTGTAGGGTTAAATTTAAAGGTTCTAGTGCAGATCTTCGATGGAGTTCCCCAGATGTTATGCCGTCCTGTCTTTTTGAGTTAGTGATGAACCTTGTGACTTGATTTTAAATGCGTTGAACCTTTTTTAATTGTGTATTATTTACTGTATTCATCGGTACTATTGGGTAAAGGAGCTTGGGACGAACTAGGGCCATGTATACTTTTCTTTTGTTTTTATTATTTAGGTTTTTGAATCTGTACAGCGCCGACATGGTAATTTTCGTTTCGTTAATTTTCTGTGTTATATGGCCGCTGTACCCTGTTGTGGTTAATTTTAGACAGAGGACGCGTCCTTCCGTGGAGTATGGATATGCTTCTCCATCGACTCTTACTGCAGCTGTTTTCCATCTGTTTACGGGTATTATTTTGAATTTACCTTTGTTTGTTTTTATTTTGTTTCTTCTTTCGTAGTCATTGATGTGTTTTTTATCTCCCTCGCTGTTCTTTGAGCTACGTCTCAGGGGTTCTTCCTGTCGCTGGTGATTATTTGTGTGATGTCATCCGCCAGTTGGATGTACATTGCACATTCGTGAGTTGGTTGTGGAAGGTCTGGTGTAAACAGTATACAGCGTCGGAGAGAGGCATCCTCCTTGGAAAACTCCCGTTTTCAGGTCAATATGGTCGCCTGTTTGGCCGTTTATTTGAAGTACGGTTTTTCTTCCATCCAAGTAGTTGCATAATGTTTCGCAGATATTTATTTGCAGGTTAAGGCTGCAGATCTTGGCTTTTAAGCCGGGCAGCTAGATCTGTCGAAGGCTTTAGCAACGTCACGGAGTAACTATGTCTACTCTGTTGCCTCCCGCTGTTTTTGTTTTTTCGGGTATTATCGCAAGCGCGGTGTCCGTTCATCGCTTGCTCCTGAACCCGTGTTGTTGTGGGTTGTACAGGTTATTTTCCGTAAGGTGTTTAATTAACCTGTCGTTTAGGAGTTTTTCTAGGACTTTACCCAGAAATTCCAAAAGCGAGATCAGGCTGTAGCTTTTGACTTGATGTTTTGGTTTGACGGCTTCAGTAGGAAGATCATCTCTGCCTGCTTAAAGGAAGGGGGGGGGAGGGGGAGTACCCAATATTAAAGCAGGCATTGGAGATCTTTCCTATCGATTTATGCACATTTTATGGGGCATTTATTAGGTGTGCCTTTGTTATCCCGCTTTCACCTGGTGCTTTTTGTTTGAAAGATTTTAGGACTGTTTTATTTTCAGTTATTAGGAAGGGCATTTCCTTCCCCAAGGGATGGTTTCTCTCTTCGTCGACGTGTATGTATGGTGCAGTGGGTTCTTGTTGCGCCTCTAGGATTTGTATGACTTCCTTTTCGTGCTCCATATCATATTCTTGATTCTCCTCTGGTGTTATCGAGAATATTTTTTTCCAGTGATTTTAGAAGTGCTCTTGGAGTTCGTCGTTACTTTTCAGTTCCCTGTCCTGTATTTTTAGTTTCATATTTTCCTTTGATTGAGATCCTCATAATTTTCTGTAGTCTCTCCAGAATTTCCTCGAATCTGCTTCGACATCCATTTTACTTATTATATTATTCCAAACTTGGCTTGACTTTTCAATAATAAGTTATCTATCTCTCTTCTGATAGCAATTCGCCTTCTGTATCTCTCCATATCAGTGCCCATTTCTGTGATTTCTTTAATTATGTTTTGAAATTCTTCCATCATTTCCTTTATTTCGTTGTTCCATCTGGGAGCAGGTAGGGTTCTATATTCTATTATTGGGGTATGAATTCTGTCTGTTTCAATGATATTTTCGGTGATTAGTTTTAATTGGTTTTCTATTTGTTCTGCGCTGATGACATGGTTATTGAGGTAGTCGAGTGCCTCGTCCAAGTTGGGTGGATCATAGGCCTCGAGAAGGCGCGCGTACTGTGTCCAGTCTGATCTTTTGTAGTTCTTTCTGACTACAGCTGTAACTTGTATAGAGTTCTTTTTGATAGTTAGTAGGATCCCTATGTGGTCACTACATGGTACCTGGACTGGTTCCATGTAGTAATTGAACGTCAGCTGACGATTTGCCAGACAGATGTCTAGTTTTGTGGCACTTCCTGCTCTGACAAAGGTGGGGAAGTCGGGGCCTATTCGCTGGCCAATATTTCTGTCCAGCAATAGGTCCAGACTTCTTCCTATACCGTTGAAAGTCCTGTAACCGGATTCTCGGCATCTGGCGTTCAGATCCTCCATTCATATAGTGGGGGCTCTTCTGCCAAATAGGCCAGTGAGAGTGTGAATTGGTAACACATCTCTCCTTGGTGGTTGATATCCGGTAGCAATGACCAACTTTTCTAAGTCGAGTTCAACCTCAATCCGAGGTAGGATTCTTCTAGATTTCTTATTTGCTTGTATTTAATCCACTTCTGTATTGCAATAGCGGCTCCATCTAACCGCTCTTCTTATGTATAAGCTCATTACCGTTTTTTTATAGTTCTCGGTGCACTCACTTTTGGCGTTAAGGCATCGACCGAAGTCTGTCCCTTTTCGATAGACGGTGGTGGTATATCTTCCGTTGCTGTTTTGTTTTACGTTTACGTCTAGGAAGGGAATACGGCCAATTACACTTAATTCATATGTAAATTTGAGAACAGAATGGGATTCTAAGGTCCTTTTGAGTTGCAGTAATTGGTGTTCATCATTAATTGTGAGGTAAATGTCATCAACGAATCTGGTGTAAATTTGGGTGGGTTCGTCATTTTAGTTAAGAGCCTTTCTTCTAGGTTTTCCATGTAGAAGTTCGTGAACGTAGGGCCTAGTGGTGATCCCATCGCTACTCCGTCAATTTGACGGTAAAGTTTGCCATCTGGGCTTCGAAATGAAGCTTCGGTTGTACATATTCTTAAAAGTTGTTTAAATATTTGGGGTTCCATTCGTGGTGGAGGCAGGTCGGGGTTTTCGTAAATGCACTTTATAATTATTTTGATTGTTTTCTCTATTGGCACATTGGTGAAAAGGCTCTCGATATCAAGTGAGGCTGGGGTGCCCCCTGGTGGGGAACTATGGAGAATATCAACAAATTGGCTGGTCGACTTTATGGAGAATTTTGACTGGATGAATGGCGTAATGATTGAATTCAAGCGTTTGGCGAGTTTGTATGTCCGCGTTGGGCCTTGAGAAAGGATTGGTCGAAGGGCGTTATTTTGCTTATGTGATTTGACATTTCCTTGATAATGAACTAAACAAGCTAGAAAGTACTTGGGATTCGCCTTTCACTTTCCTGTGGGATTTTTGCATATATATATATATATATATATATATATATATATATATATATAAAATATTTTTACTCAATAACGGAGAAATTAAATGTATACAGAAACCACTGTTTGGAAGCATAAATTTTATTAAAACAGGACTAGTTTCGATATGTATGGAGTTTCTCATATCATCTTCAGCCGTAAACTAAAAGGAATTTATGAAAAACTGGAAAATTAGAATATATAACAACAAGCAAATGACATTAAATAATCTAGGAGCGTTAAGTTAAAGTAATTAAAAATACCTTCTAAGATTAGGTTTAGGACATGGGAACTGCATTTAGACTGCCCTACTTTTCTGATGAATTTCGGCGAACTTATCCACGGGTTGAGTCACGACCAAAAGCGGAATAAATTCAAATCGAGAGACTCGTAAAGAAAATAATTAAGGCTAAATTCACAGTCGCCTTCAATAAAATATGCTACGAGGAGAATCTACTGCACAACTATACGTACCTATATATATATATATATATATATATATATATATATATATATATATATATATATATATATATATATATATATATAAATATATATATATATATATATATATATATATATATATATATATATGTATATATATATATATATATATATATATGATGAAAATTAATGCAATATCGCAAGAAAAGATGAGGAATTAAACCACATTCTCCGAACACAATTTGATTCGGAACAGTTTCGGTGTATCTCACACCCTTTTTCAACTGACACTGGGCAGAAAATATAAGAGAAATGCATATAAGCATAACACAAGATCCCCTCTTTTTTCCCCCAATCCCCTATTTGTGGCTAATCTGGGGGGGGTTAAGCCTAAACATATTGAAGGGCTGACATTTAACTATTTTGTTTATTTGCTTTCTTATTACAGGATTAAAAGAAAATTGACCCTCAGATGGATTTAAATTAGGAACTGACGATATCAAGCTCGATTTTTATGATTCTTCTCTTAACATAGTTAGCCGATTTAAATACCATTTTACTTCCATTGAAATCGATCGTATGATTCTTGTCTCGGCTAACTATGTTAAGAGAAGAATCGTAGAATCGAGCTTGATATCGTCAGTTCCTAATTTAAATCTATCTGAAGGTCAATTTTCTTTTAATCCTGTAATAAGATCGCAAATAAACAAAATAGTTAAATGCCAGCCCTTCAATATGTTTAGGCCTACCCCCCCCCCCCCCAGATTAGCCACAAGTAGGGGATTGGGGGAAAAAAGAGGGGATCTTGTGTTATGCTTATATGCATTTCTCTTATATTTTCTGCCCAGTGTCAGTTGAAAAAGGGTGTGAGATACACCGAAACTGTTCCGAATCAAATTGTGTTCGGAGAATGTGTTTTTTTTCTTCATATATATATATATATATAAATCTTTCATGAATGCGAAATAATGATGAAATGAATCCAGCAAACCTCAAGAAACAGAAAAAACAGGATAACTTTTCTTGGGAAATGTTATTTCCTAATTCGCAAAAATTCCGTACAGGGGTAGGATTTGAACCATACACACACACACACACATATACACACATAAACATATAATTTCGGAACATGGGACAAATGTTTATTAAAAGGGAGCGTTAAAATATTATTTCGCGTAAATGAGTATTTAATTTTATTTCCATAAAAGAAATGCTTAGCTCTGCGCAGGAAATCATTTAGAAAGTAAGACGGATAATTTAACTTTTCACTAATGATTTTGATTGATTCTAACTCTTCATCGATAAATTCTGGGTCACATATTCTAAAAACACGCAAATACAAAGAAATAAAAGCCGATTTTTAAGTTTTTTGTGGATGATTCGAATAAAATGGCTGTAAGACGAAACATGAGTTGGCTTCCGGAAAACCGAGAACTTAAAATCTTGCGGCGTACGGTGTACCATGGTGTCTAAAGATAATTTTCCGGATTCTTCTAATTTATGAGTGAAATTAATTGAGAGAACGAGGTTATTTAGGACACCAAGAAAATTAGTTACGTTACACTCAATAGGCCAAATACAAAATACATCATCTACATAACGGTACTAAATATCATTTTGGGGGAGGATGGGGGCTAGTAACTTAGACTAAAAAAATTCCATATTATGTGGATTATTTTTCTTTGAGATATTTCAAGCATATATATATATATATATATATATATATATATATATATATATATATATATATATATATATATATATATATATATATATATATATATATATATATATATATATATATATATATATATAAACTAATCATTAAAATTTAAGAATATTCCAAAGGAAATAACACAAGATTGTAGATATCTAGCACAGATATTTCTGTGGTCATCAGCACGTCGAATTATCAACAAACTTACAATCCGTCATTTTCTAGATCCAATTCAGAGGATAAGACGTGATCTTTGGAAGCGGGAAGAGGTCAACAACAGAGTGGTAATGCGTGTGTCCATTCTTTTCACTTTTCAACTACTTAGAAAATAAGGGTCAAGTAGTACACCCTTTAGGTCTACTAGGCTCGCACCACATGGTTCCGTGTTATGGTCATTCTCGAAGCTTAAACTTGTGGAAAACTTCCAGATTTGAGATGCGTAATTAACCATGACCAAAGTTAGGAACATTCCTGCTAGTAATATTGAAATTAACTTAAAAAAAGAAGTTGTAAACGTTGGAGTGTATGTTGAGTAGAAGGTTAATATCCTAGCTGAAAAAATACCTATATTTTTACAGCTTTTAGTCGAAAACCTTTTGAACCGATGATGTATTCATCTGACTCGGCGTCGCATCGGAAAATATCTGAATTAAAAATATCCAGGTATTAAAAAGCTAAAAACTTTTCACCATCTCACATAAACAGCACACACACCTGTTTCATTCTACACCACTGGACATTAAAACCATGCTAACTGTATAAAAAAAAACACCCCTCCATATTTATGAAATTCTTTTTAATTACAAAAATATCGGAAACACTTTTAGTAGCAAAATGCTATTAACTTTTTATATCAGAGCATCATTTGCCTTTTAAGTTTAAAATGCAAAAATGTTCGGTAAATCGCAAAAATGCATAATTTTAAGCATAATGTTTGAAAGTTACTAAAATAAGTAAGATTTATTCTAATTATCTGCGAGCGAATAATTTTGATCTATGTAATTAAACCTTATTAAATAAATGCAAATCGAGCTGTTATATATTATCATTAAAACAAGTATTTACATAAAAGCCGGTGTATATTTGTTTTGTAAGCTCCATCTGCGCCTATTATAACGAGACACACTTAGTTAATCCTAAAGGTTGAGGCCGGGAGAAAGTATGTGAACCTGCATGAGTAAGTTTATATTAAGTACACATAAACTCAAAAGTATTGACATGGATTTAATTCGAAAGCCTCACAAAGTCGGTTAGGTTTGGGAAGTCAAATTAGTTGACTTTTTGTTTAACCAAATAAGAGAAGTAGATGATCCATTAAAGGGGGCAGTGCACTGCTTTCCTACACAGCGCAAGAAATGATAGTGGTCTTTATCGCGAGGGTTTAAGCTAAATTCTAACCTCATAAACCGACTATTTGTACTTTCGCTGTGCGTAAGAATTTTCAATCTCTTCTCTCCTTAAGAGAAGCGATCCCTAATTTCTCACTCCTGAAAAATCCACCGCCCAATCCCAAGGCTTTGCTAGCCCAGTGACTATGGCGGTAGCGGGGTTCGATCCGGGCATGAGCGGCTACAAAGATCAGGGCACGTCTTCTTCTTCTTCTTCTTTTTCTTCTTCTTCTTCTTCTTCTTCTTCTTCTTCTTCTTCTTCTTCTTCTTCTTCTTCTTCTTCTTCTTCTTCTTTTCTTCTTACACTACTACAACTCTTACTCCTCGTACGAATAATGCAACTCCTCCTACGCCTCCGCAGAAATTGGGAATCATGAGAAAGGCCTATGCCACCTTCACTCATGCTTCCGTGTCCGCCACTCGCTTCCGAAGCTTTATTCTTCCAGCTTTGGAATATTGTGCCCCTGTCTGGTCGTCCGCTGCTACCTCACACTTGCATCTTATTGACGGAGTCTCTTATACGGCCAGCTTTCTTTGTGGCGGTAATGTCCAATGGAACCTTGCACATCGCCGGAAGATCAGCAATGTGCGCATGCTCTATAAGATACAATCCAATCCGCATCACTCGCTGCATATTTCCTTGCCAAATCGCTTTGTAGCAAAGAGAAACACTCGTCAGGCTTTGGCCCGGCATCCTCTTTGTTTTCAGTCTATCAGATCCTCTTTGTTTTTAGTCTATCAGATCCTCTTTGTTTTCAGTCTATCAGATCCTCTTTGTTTTCAGTCTATCAGATCCTCTTTGTTTTCAGTCTATCAGATCCTCTTTGTTTTCAGTCTATCAGATGCCAGTTTCAGCGTTGCTTTCTGCCAAGCGTTGTCCATCTTTGGAATTCCTTGGACGAAGAGACTTGTGCATCGAATAGTGGAGATGCCTTCAAAAAGAAAGCTAATAGGATCTTATGTTCATCATCAGCCATTATCCTGTTATTTTGTTATTTGTTGTTTTTTCTTGTTTGAATATTGTATATCTTGTTTTGTTTGAATGTTGCTAGGAACTTTTTTTCATTTTTTTTTATTTAATTTTATTACTCAATTTAATTTAACTGAATCCATAAATGACTTGAGGTTTATCTTTACCTATCTTTTCCAGTTTGTTCTTCTATCCCTCTTCCTTTTCTTCTTACCTTCGTTCCCTCTTCGATGTTGCAGGTGTGCGGGGATTGCTAATTGCAATCCTGAGTGCTTCCACTCTTTCTCTTCTACCCGTCTCATCTTGTGTAATAATAATAATAACTACTACTACAACAACAACAACTACTACTACGACTACTACGAATACTGTATTATTACTGTACTACTACTACTACTAATACTGCTACTGTTGCCACGGCTGTTATTACTACCTCTACTGCTATTACCACTACTGCTACTGCTTCTACTATTACTACGAATAAAACTACTACTACTACTACTACTGTTGATACTATTACTACTAGCGCTACTTATACTAGTACCACTACTATTAGTACTACTACTCTTAATTATACTACTACTGCTACTATTACTACCACTACTACTACCACTAGCAGTCCTCTCCCCAAAACACCAGGGGTTGCAATCTTTAGGTAATCCGAACTCTGTAGGATAAGAAAAGTCATTACTGGCGTCTCAGCACAAGCTCGAGGTTATAAAGTAGCTGTCCAATCAGACGCTCCTTGCTCCTAAATAAAACAAGTAGCTGTCCAATCAGACGTTCCTTGATCCTAAATAATAAAACAAGTAACTGTCTAAACAGACGCTCCGTGCTCCTAAATAAAACAAGTAACTGTCTAAACAGACGCTCCGTGCTCCTAAATAAAACAAGTAGCTGTCCAATCAGACGCTCCTTGGTCCCAAATAAAATAAGTAAATGTCCAAACAGATGATCCTTGCTCCTAAATAAAACAAGTAGCTGTCCAATAAGACGCTCCTTGCTCCTAAAAAAACAAGTAACTGTCCAATCAGACGATCCTTGGTCCCAAATAAAATAAGTAGATGTCCAAACAGACGCTCTTTGCTCCTAAATAAATAAAAATAGCTGTCCAATCAGACGCTCCTTGCTCCTATATAAAACAAGTAACTGTCCAATCAGACGCTCCTTGCTACTAAATAAAAATAAGTAGCTGTCCAATCAGACGCTCCTTGGTCCCAAATAAAATAAGTAGATGTCCAAACAGACGATCGTTGCTCCTAAATAAAACAAGTATCTGTCCAAACAGACGCTCCTTGGTTCCCAATAAAATAAGTAACTGTCCAAACAGACGCCTCTGCACGTATTAAGCATTTTCCCCCCAATGCACCCAACCAAGAAATGCCCAATATTCCTCCTCTCAGGCGAACAGAAATGGTTAAATCGCTTCGCCCACTCAAAATTGCCACCAGTATCAATCCAGGAAGTTCAGAATCCACTACCACACTTCGACCATCTAAATCAGCTGGGTGTAGTTGTTGTCAAATCATTATCACATAGTAATGAAAACGGCAATGTACGCAGTAATGCTATGCGGTTAGATACGCTATTGTAAGATATAGCGTGCCCCCACTGGTGGCGGAAACCGATCCTGTGTACTTCGAATGCAAAAGTGAAGGTTAAAAAGACCCAATTGATACAGTTCTGTTTAGAGATGTTAAATTGGTCTATTCATCACTCAGTCGCTTGGCGTAGATGAGCACGTCTTCCGGGTGTGCCCGATGCAGTATGAAGGGGGATATTCATTGCTATGGCAACCGCAAATCAACCTCACATCCGAATAAGTTCTGACGATATCAACTTCACTCCCACCCCTTAGATTAAGGAAGATCGTCGGTCTTGTGTTGTTAGAGTGAGAAATTGCCACTGTTATGAAAGCCTCGAGGTATTTTTACTCTCAAACATCGATCGACTTTTTTTTATACAACCCTTATCTACTACCACCGATGACTACTAGTTGAGACCATAAAAAACTAGAGGGACATGATCTAGTGGACCTGTGGCGAAAATGGCTGAGTTAGCACCTCTAGCCATAGGTGGCGCCACCTGATGGTTAACTTATATCACATTTAAACTTAGTGACCTCAATTACCTTTGGTAGCATTGGTTTTAGCTGGCTACATTGAGCCAGCGACTCGTTGCGGACAGAGGTTGAACACAACACGAGGTTTGCATGACCCAGAGACCTGCTTGGACGATGTAGCACCTCTAGTGACTAGGTGGCGCCACCTGGTGGTCAACCTATATCATATTTGAACTTAGTGACCTCAATTACCTTTGGTAGCATTGGTTTTAGATGGCTACATTGATCCAGCCACTCGTTACAGACAGAAGATAAACACAACACGGGATTTGCATGGCCCAGAGACCTGCTCACTCCGCCGCAGTTAAAAACAGATCTTTCACAAACCTTACCGAACTTTCCTCTTCGGATTATCTTTCCGGCAACAGACAGCGCACTTCGCCAAGTCAATCTAGCATTAAATCTCCCTTTTATATTGGCGCTTTTAGACGAGTACACAGGTAACCTCATCCCTGTCAAATAAAAAAAGAGAAGAAACTTCTCTACCTTTTCATCTCAACTTTTGTACTCCATAGTTTCTCTTCTTAGTTTCGAGTACTAACAGATTAAACAATTCGGTAATTACACACGGAAGGGGGGGGGGAATCATCATAAATCGTCCTACTTATCTTTATGTGAATTTCCCCGTCCGGTCGGGGATCTTGTTCACGATGGTCGGGACGGAGGAGCAACTTACTTCTACACCTAGTGTGGAACTTAATACAAGCGTAAATATTCATTTGTTGTATTTAGAAAATATGTAATTACTAATTTATTGTATTTAAATTAAATACAGTTTTCCTTTTGTTGAAATTAATACAAAAATGGTTATTCTTTTTTTGCATTTAGGACAAATGTAATTGCACTATCATTGCTTTGAAATTAAAGGTAATACAAATGAAATAACCCTTTTATTGCACTTGGACAAATTGAAATAACTTGTTGTAGTTAATACAAATATAATTATCAGTGTGTTGTACTAACACAAATATCATTACCGTTGTACTGTGCATCATATCAAATATGATTACCATTTGTTACACTCAATCAAATAAAATTTCTTTTTAGTACCCTCATTAGGAATTTAGCAACCCTTTGGTTGTACTCAGAAAAATTTAAATACCCCTCTGTTGTATTTAATACAAAAGTGATTACTGTTGAATCATACTCAATAAAAGACGATTACCTTTGTATTTCATCCAATCTAACTGCGATTAAACTTTGTTGAACCGATACAAATGTAATTAACTTTTTGTTGCAATTAATAAATATGTAATTATAATGTTGTTGTACTTAACACAAATACAATTACCCATTATTTACTCAATCCTAATAAAATTACCCATTTGTTCAATCTATACAAGTGTAATTTACCATACTACTTACTGTACGTAAAACACCTGGATTACCTTATAATTGTACTTAATATTAATGTAATTGCAATTTGTTGTACTTAATACAAATGTAAATATTTGTATTGTACCCAACGCAAATACAATTACCTCCTTTTGTTGTACTCAATACGAGTACATTTACATTTCTTTTTAACTTAACATAATTGTAGGTAAACTTATATTAAACAACGAATGCCTTTTTTTGCACTCAATACAAATACAATCAGCTTATTTTTCACTCAATAAAAATGTAATTAGCTAATTTTTCACTCAATACAAATGCAAGTAGCTTTTTTCGCTTTCAATACAAATGTAATTAACTTATTTTTTTACTCAATACAAGTGCAATTAGCTTTTTTTTCACTCAATACAAATGGAAGTAGCTTTTTCTTACCCTTAATACAAATACAATTACCTTTTAATTACCTAATACAAATGCTATTAGCTTTTTTTTGCCCTCATTACAAATGTAATTAGCTTATTTTTCACTCAATACAAATGTAATTAGCCTTTTTTCAACCAATACAAATGCAATCAGCTTATTTTTCACTCAATACAAATGCAATTACCTTTTTTCACTCGATAGAAATGCACTTAATACAAATTTAATTTTAATTTTGTTGGACTCGGTCCATTCTTGTCCAAAGTAAACCCATTTATTGAGGGAACCATTGTGGAATCAGCCATAATTAAATAGACGAAAGATAAAACCCTTAACTACTAGATTGTCTAAATTAGATAATTTTATCATATACAAAATTTGATATCAACTTAAAATTGCTAAACCCTTTGCACCAATCAAACCTGTCCTTATTAATTCAATAGAAAATGTGTTGTAACACTTTGTACATTTTAACTTGTTATATGCGTCTAAATTTATATATGTGTATATGTATATGTTAAATTATCGTTCGTCAATTTGTTTTCACCTATTACGAGTGTTACTTGTTTCTGTCTCAGAGATTGACTGCCTTCGTGTCTTTAGTTGGCCTTCTTTCATCTGACACTTGAAGATGTTTTAATAGGTTTTAATGGCAACAATATTAATATCTTGTATAATCCCGTTTACCGTCCAAACGGTCGTAAAAGTGTTTCTTATAAGAATGTGCAAGAGTCATACACGTGTCTGGAGTGGTTTTATTCCACTCTTCTTTAGCAAGTTTTTCCAATTCAGCAGCGAAACATCCCCACAACATAATCGAACCACCTCTATGTTCGATGGTGCTCTTTTCTACGAGGGCTTCGCCAGATCTTTGCTAAGCATACCGCTCGTTTTTTTTTACCAAAGAGTTCGATTTTTGTCTCATCTGACCATGGAATTTTTTTTAATTTAGCTTTTGCTATGGTTTTTCAAGTTCATTCTCAAATAGGTGTTGTTACCATGTTGTGAGTGGTTTGATTTTGCCTAAGGCAGTGACTCTAATGGGTAAATTAATCTTCTTTCTTGATTGCAAGCTAGGTAAAGGTGATCAGGAATTCTTCAGGGGTAAATAAATCTTTTCTTTAATTAGCTGGTTGATCTCTCCAATGCCGCCTTCTCAAACTCCTTCGCCATCGATGTGGTACTCGACGACTTCAATATCACCCAAAATACCACCTTACATCAACAATTCCTTATAATTTTTGAATTTTTTTTTTCTTCCAATTCGTCACTTCCCCCACCCAAGCCCACCGCAACATTCTTGATCTTGTATTTTCCGAATATTTCATATGCCATCTTTGATAGCTTTATTATTCAATTCGGCCCTATTCTACCTTCTTACACTACCCTCCTCCCATTCCAATGGTCCTGTGGCACGGTTACACCATTGCAGAATCTCCTCTATTGACCATGGGATAATGTCTCGGGATCTGGCCTGACTTCTCTCAGATAGCCCCTCTGACTCACTCTTTTCTGATCTCAACCTATCCTTCGGCTCTTTTTCGCAGTCATTATACTCCTGTAGTGACACTAACGCTCCCATTGGTCCTGCCTCTTCTCGCAGATCCCGCACCCTTTGGTTTTCTAACACGCTCCTAGAGTCAAAAAAAAAAAAAAAAAAAGCATATTAGAGGCGTCTTCGTTCCGCCCGCACTACATAAATTGGGAAAACAAGCTTCTGTGGCCAGTTTCTTGTAACTCATGTGTACACAGCGATCCTCCCGCGAGGTCCAAATCCATAAAATTCTGGACGAAAACAAACAAAATATTGGTGCACTTTTTCAAGCTCCTTCCTTGTCTCTCGTCTCCCAGGCTCCCTCAAACTTCTCACCCACTCTCCCAATCCGCCTTGGGTAGGTTTTCTCTGAAAATGTAGTCATTTTTCCCTCTGAGATCCCATCTTCGTTTGCTTCCCGTCACACTATAATCCCATTTACCCCACTCCCCAATCTCACTTCCCTCACCTCAGTGTCCTCTGAATAGCTTGTCTCAATACTCCTCCTATCCCCCCCCAAATCTGCTCTCCGCTTGAAACTTTCCCACCTAGTCTCTATGTTCAGTTCCTATCTGTCCTTCTACTACACCTACTGGATATTTTAAATGCCTCCCTGCCGCAGAACGAGGTGCCTTCTG
This sequence comes from Ceratothoa steindachneri, assembly GCA_963969495.1. Lineage (NCBI taxonomy): Eukaryota > Metazoa > Arthropoda > Malacostraca > Isopoda > Cymothoidae > Ceratothoa > Ceratothoa steindachneri. The sequence continues at coordinate 178,210,333 of OZ018323.1, forward strand.
ACTTTAAACATGCTGGGGGTCGTCCGATCTTAAAGAAACAAAATCTTAACCCTAATAATCTTTCAAACTATCGCCCTATCTTTCAATTTCCGTTCATATCCAAAGATCTTGAGAGAGCAGTAGCTCCTCGCATCACTGGACACATCTCATCCTTCCAGTCACAGTTCTGAATCGGCATGTGACTGACCGACCCCGCCGCGAGGTTGACACTGAGAGGCCTTTAATTCTAATGTTTCTCGATCTCTCGGTAGCATTTGACACATTTGTCCACTTAGTTCTTCTCCACCACCTTCGTGACTTCCTGGCTGTCTCTAGAACTGATCTAGACTGGTTTCGCTCTTTTCGGTCATCTCGTACTCATTCTATCGACATCGGAGGTGGAGTCTCTCGAGCAGCTGCTGGGTCTTATGGTGTTCCTCGGGGCTCTGTTCTTAGCCTGCTCCTTTTTCGTATCTACCTGCTTCTTATTAGCCTTCTTCTGCGTCACTTAGGTCTATCCTTCCATTTTTATGCTTATGACACGCAAATATTTATCTTCTCCCCAAACTCGTTCGCCGTGATCGTCATCTTTTAATGCCTTCTGACTTTAAACATGCTGGGGGTCGTCCGATCTCCCAGACTCCCTCAAACTTCTCACCCACTCTCCCAATCCACCTTGGGTAGGTTTTCTCTGAAAATGTAGTCAATATTCCCTCTGAGATCCCATCTCAGATTGGCTATCGGATAACTACCTCAAACTAAACCATATCACGACTGAGGTTCTTATGATTGTCAGCTCAGAAGATATCGCTTGCTGTAAAAATTGTAGCCCCCTCTCTCACTCTAGGTTGCTGCTCGATCGCATTCTTTGAAAAGATCAGAAATTTAGATGTTCCCTTTGACAGTCAACTCGATTTTAAATCGCATGTTGCTAATATCGACAATTCGTCTCCCTGCGCTCTCCGTAACCTCAGTCGTCTCCGGTCCCACTTTGATCGAAACAGTTTAGAAATCGCCATCCATACCTCTGTTATCTACCACCTTGATTACCATAAATAACTTCTCACAGGAACCCACAACAATACAATTCGTCCCCTTAGCTTGTCTAGAACTTTGCTCCTCGAGTTATCCTCCGTCTAGGATGGTTCTATCGTGCCACACCTCTGCTCCGCGAACTGCACTCGCTGCCTGTTAAATTTCGAATTAGTTTTAAAGTACTTTTCACATTTAAATTCCTAAACATTGCAACTCCTCCTTACCTTCCTCCTCACTGGTTGTGCCCGGACAACAAAGAGCCCTTCTCTCGGAAAGTATCCTCCTGCTTTTGGTTCCTCGCACGTATCGAGTCATTTCAGGTCGTCTCCGAATCGGATACACTCGCAGGGCGAAGCGTAGTCTGGTGGAGCTCTCCCTCAACCCTTACTGAGAAAAATGATTGGTCCCACAGGTGGTACGTCACATTTTGGTTGAATATCCTAGTCTGAGGGAATTTTGGTCACGGTACATGGCCCACTACTATGTCGAATAGGGTCACCACTGATTATCCCTTGTACTGAGATGACTCATATGCGCCTGATTGTGGCTTTGGGGAGGAGACGGAGGAGGTTTCCTTCGGACCTTTTGAATCTATTTTAAATTGATTGGGACTCGCTTTGAGGGTCTTGAAAGTAACAGGCCTTCCCAGGGGCATCCAAGTGAGCCTTTTATTTGAATTTTTTATGTAATTGTTGTTCTTTTGGGTTGATTTTATTTATTTCTCCTTATTATTAATTTTCCATCGTTAAATTTTCATTATTTTTGTTCTTAGTTATAGTTAAATTATAGCTCCAACTAAAACCTAGAAGAGCGTCAGGCCGGCCCTCCTTACCTCAACACCCCATAAAAACTACTACTCTCTCGGTTGGTCCTTTGCACCTCTTTTAAATCTCCCACTATCTTTACCTTGCCTGTATAGATCCAACAAAAGGGCGACAGAGGGCGTTAAGCGTTCTTCAAAAAAAAATTGTAGGAGCCGCCAGATGGAGTATAAAATTAAATAACAAATGCCGGTCTTTCTTATGTAGTTTTAGTATACCTTTCATTTTCCTGATGGGATTTGGATATTTTTATTTACACTTTGTCAGCTCATTTTTATTCTTGTCTTTCCTTCGTTTCTTATTATCCTTCCGCACGAGAACGCCTCTATCCTCCTATTTATTATATCTCTTCTTTTTACTAACGCCTTCCCGCAGGTTTATCAGAGCGTCCGCCATTATATTTCTCCAGCACTGTTTGTTATCGTTATTCTTCCTTCTCATTCTCTTTTTGTTCACTTTTACTCTTCTACCGCGTTAGGTTTTCCTTTTATTTTCCAGTCCACTCATTTTCTTCCCTATTTAATTCCCTAATTGCTGATTCTACTTAATTTTCTTTTCTCATTAAAAAAATATGTGATTTCATCTTCTGTACTTAATGCGAATGCATTTGTCCCCGCATTAGATTCGTGGCCGATTATGCTCTAAAAACTAAAATGTTGCCTCACTTTAATTACTACTTTAAAAATAACCTAATTATCGTTTTTATCTAGTTTCCTTGACTATTTTGAGATGTTTGCGGTAAAATTTCCTTCATTTTTGTTGCGTTTTTTGTATAATTCTACTTATTTTCGGTTCTTTTTGTTTCGTTTTTTTTTAACTATTTTTCAGCCACGGAATCAACCAAAACTGAAGCGATTCTAAATACTCACTTGGTTGATTTGTTGTGTCAACGAATGAAACAAAATACTTATTGATTATATTTAACAAATTTCCTATTGTTAGATTTTATCTAAAAATATTTAATAACTTAATTTGGATAAAACCTTTAATCATCTACAAGACCGATCAGAAAAGTAAAGTAAAATTATTTCCTGCCACCGGGAAAAAGATATACATATTTTGTGACTTTTCTAAAGAAGACTGCCATATTCTGAGTGAATTCTTTAGTTTATTTATTCCATTTCACCTTTTATTTGTCTCTTAAAAGTTCAGTGGCATTGTCTACAAGCTGCTGTATGGCTACAGTGGTTTTAGAATATTTTATGTACACCTTTCTGAACCAAGATATCAAAGGTGGCTCTGGAATAGTATGTTGGCTTGTATTTGAGTAGTATTCCATCATCCTTATCTTTCGCTGCATTCAAACGCTATCTCAACATCATCATATCATCATGGCTGGTGCTGCCATCTGACCCATATTATTATAACTTTTTCCCCTTTATCAAATTCTGTAATCTTTTAACCTATATTTGCTCCCAATCACACATTATTTTGCTTGTCCGATAATGGAGGAGTTTTAAACTTCGTGCGAACCATTAATAACGTTATCATCCATTAAATTTGACAAAACTGATATGGGTTCACGTCTTATACAACATTTACAAGTACTTCTTTCCTATCGTCATTGTCGTGCTTACAAAAGTCAGCATAATCTCTATAGTATCGGGCATATCTCCGTAATTTATGCGGATATTTTATCTTTTCCCGCTTCCATGTTCTCGACTAAAGGGTTTTAGCTTGGTAAGCCTTTCTTAATAATCCCAAAGATTTTATTTTGCCTATCATTTTTCTATATCGGCGCGCGCTGTACCTGTTTTATTTAGTCAATGTCTCCTACTCTCTATTGAGACCAGAAAGGAGTAGCCAATTCTCCTTACTATTGTCAAAACTCTTCCTTTTGACTTATTTCAAACAAATAGGTAATTCCTTCCTAAATTCCTCATATTTCCCTAAGTTTTCACAAATAAGTGATTCAAGTTTGGTGTTGTTTCATAAATTTTAGTGATTTGTTGTTTGAATTGGGTTTTTTTTTTTACTTAGATTCTTATTATATATTCTACGTTCTATCAATTGTTGCAAACAGTCGTATTGTCTAAAAGTCTTTTCGTAGCATCACTTATTTTCGTGTTAGATGATTTTATTTGCACCTCTGAGTCAGTTTTCGGACCAGGAAAACAAAGCGTGTCAAAGAAACCTTCCGGATGAGAACACCATAGATTGCTAGACTGATGTATCCCTTAACGATTTCTAGATACTAGCAAATTGCAACTCGAACCTAGTTTTGTATTGCAGAATCTTTGGACACAGGACACTACGAACCTAAATCCGAAAATAAGCAAACTCTTCTGTGGCCCAAACCTCTCCTGTGTAAATCCCTTTACGTATTTCTTTGGAAATTGGACCCCCGCCTACAATTAACTAAGTTGTCTCCTCTGTTTTAATTACAAATTGAGGTAATCTCTAATCATATGACTTATATTTCTTAATTTCTGATTTAATTTATTTTTATATTTTTTAAACAATAAATTATATACACAATTTGAAGAAGAGACTTAAATTAATCGAAACGTTGCAAGTATGAAAATAAATATTCAATATTGGCTCCTTTTTGACATCTTACTTCTAGAGTTAAAGATAAATCTTTCCTAAAGAAACCATCCCATTACATTACTCTTCAAGAGGACAAATTTCATTTAGGACATATCGGATATCGCTTACTTCAACACCAGTAGCGCTCGCACATTATTCAGGAGGAAGCTAAAAAAGAAGAGAAAGAAACAAGAAAGAGCTAACACATGATAAAGAGAACAAACCTATAATTAACAGTCAGGGTAAATACCTTCCAAAATATGATAGCAAAGTTTATTGAAGTAGGAGATCAAGTGACAGAATTTCATAAATTGCAACACTAACATAACAGAAACTATTTCACAATGCGTAACTTTGGCAAGTAAGTTGGGGTCAATCTCTTCTAACCCCCCAAATAATAAATGAACAAAAAGAGATATAAAAGACAAGAAAATTAGACGGGGATGGAAGAATTAGAAAAAGGTTCGAATACACTAAACCAGTGGTTTTCAATCTTTTTTAACAGTTGCAACCGAATTGCTATATAGTATATAGCCGTAGCACCCCAATATAATATAATTTACGTATAAATAATTAATTACGTGGGGAACACTTTAAAATTAAACATAATTGACATATAACTTAATAGAAATAAGATATAAAAAATTGAAAATAAATAAATCTTATCATTAAAAGTTTAATGGGAAATTTGAGCTCGATGATTATAACATAATTCTTGAATAATGGGACGTATAGTTGACAGGACAACTCTTATTTCTTCCTTTACTATCTGCAATCTTTCTCTTTTCATTATTTTTTATGTTGAATAATGCAGAGAAGCTAGTTTCAAAGTACTTTAAAATGTAGTTAAATTTTTTATAAATGTTTGAATTGCATATTTTCTTGCAACTAAGGCATTTTAAAAAGGATTTATTGGTCGCTCCCGCGGCAGCCCGGTTGAAATCCATTGCACTCAACCGCAGAATCTTATAAAAACAACTCAATATATAATACAAATCTGGTAGGGAAAAACAATTAACAATAATAAATCACTAATATAAATGAAACAACACATAATAACTGGCAGGTAGAAAATGACAATACGAGAGAAAAGATCATTGGAAGAATTGAAAGAAATTGCAAGCAAAAGATTATTGAGTTGAAGAATTATATCATGAAATATATGATAGCAATAGATATCATGAACTAAACGACTTCTCAATAAATTATGAGAAAATCCCAACAGTAAAGAAAGAAGAAAGTTTCTATCACTTAAGAAAAGGAAAAATGGTCAAGGGCTTGGAGATTATGGAGTTATACCCGACCTTATAAAGGCTGGGAGTGAATGTCTTGCTGGTCTATTAGCTATTCTGTTTACAAATACTATATGAGAAGATAGATTCAAATGGCATACACTAAAGGTTCCGTTGTACCTCTATTTGAAAAAAAAACGACAAATGAGAATTAAAAAACTATAAGCCATATAAATTCATTTAAAAAACCATGACTAATAAACCTACAAAATCCTTGGATTACAATTAACCACCTTAATAGGCAGGTTTCGGAAGAAATTTTACTACTCATAATCATCCATAGGGGTTTTAACAATTATTAAAGAGAACAAATTAATCTGAACTACCTCTCTGCGTGTCCTTTGTAAACTACAAGAAGGCCTTTGAATCAGTAAATACCGATTCACTTTTAAGAGAAATATAGAAACGAGGCTGTAACAAAACCTTTATTCATATACACTTATATATAGTCATGCAACATCGTCATTTAAGCTCCAATCGGTCAGTAATAAAAATACAAATAGAAAAGAGAGTGAAACACGAAGATCTGATTTCCCTAAAACTGTTTAAGGCAGTGGTTGAAGAGATTTTCAGGAATTTGAAGTGATATCAAAAAAGAATGAGAATTAATGAGAAAAAAATAATAGACTTTCGCTTTGCTGATTACATAGTATTATATTTGCCTCGAATCCAGACAAAAAAGAGTTAATGATAACGGATTTATCATAAGTCATTCATTGAGTCGGATTGAAAACGAGCTTTTCAAAGACGCAAATAACCATCAATAGTTTTCAAGAAAATAAAGCAATTAGAATTGACGAGCAAATTTTAGAGTTAAGAAGAAGAATATGTATATGTATGGTAGCTTGTAAGAGCTGATGAAAGCATAGAAAAGGAAAGCAGTAGAATAACAAAATTAGTCTGAAGAGTGATAAGAAACTTAACTACATCTTCAGAAGCGAACGACCTATGTTCTTTAAAAGGCAAAATATGTAATCAATTTACTTACTAATCTTAACTTATCGAATCGAAACTTGGAAATCAAACACAAAACACACTCAGACACTGAAGAAAACTTCTATTTTATTTGTACTTGTGGTACTCCTTATAGCTTTTCCAAGCACTTCCCACAACAGTTCTATTGGATTTAAGTCTAGGCTCTCTGTTGGCCCGTCCATATGGATTATCTTCATTTCTCGCAGCCAACTTTTGGTGTGGTTGAATGTATGGCATGGGCCATTATCAGGCTGAAATATAATTTCATTTCTTGGTGTTGTGGGTGCAATTTATGGATAGATGGCTCAAAAACTTGTGACAACATGGTGGTATAGGTCTTGGAGTTGATTCTTTCCTGACATAAAAAAAACATTCTGATGAAATCATGCATTCCTATACCATGATAGAACCACCTCAACGCTTCACAGTTGGTACCATACAAGCATGGTGAAATGCATCTCTAACTCTCCTTCTCACAAAGGTAGCCGTAGAAGTGCTACAAATATGTACAATTGTTAGCAAACAGTTAAAATTTAAAATAGTTTTATTTCAAGATATATTTAAATGGAATTATATAAATTACATGTAAAACAACAATACAATAACTTTTTTCTACATACGCCATAATTATTCTAATCTGAACAGAACAATTTCTGTGTTCTTTAGGCCAATGAACATGTTAATTTCTGTTGACCTATATATATATCCATGATTTCTTACTAGCCTTAAATCTTCTTAGTCCTTGTTTTTTGTTATGTAGTCTTCACGATTTAATATTATTAAAAATTCTTCTATTGGCAAACTCATCTACATTCCAAAGGATTAAAAACCCGATCAAATTATATCTCACTTGGAGGACAAAGTAAATCAATTTCTTAACTACAAATCTCTTTCAATTATCAACCATGAACTTTACTCAAATTGCATGCCACTGATTCTGGTTAAGCATAACTGTATTGTTTACTTAAAATACACAAACCTGGAATCCCATTACGCCCCATTTTGGCCTCTTATAATTTACCAGCCTACAAACTGACAAAATACGTTGTGGAATTACTAACCCCATTAGCAAAGAATGAATACACAATCACCAATTCGTACAATTTTCAAGCGGAATCGATTGCATATAATACAAATTCTAATAGTTTTTTAGTAAGCTACGATATTTAGTCACTGTTTACAAACATACCAGTTAAGGATTCCCCAAATTTCCACAGTTTCAGTAAATTACAATTTAGTTCCTTGTTGGACCTTGTTTTTGGTGAGTCGCTTTTTACCTTTGATGGCCAGATTTACAAGCAAATCGATGGAGTTGATATGCGGTCCCCAATTGGCCCTTTCGCAGCTGATTTATTTTTTTCTAACGAATTAGGTGGAGAGGATTTCTTTGAAGTTCTTAATTAATGTAGGCCAACTTTTTTATAGACGTGATCAAGTCTTAGAATTTCTTAATGCTTTCAACACCATCCATACCCTGATATTATTTAAATATACAATGTAAACTGAAATTAATAACACCCTTCCCGTTTTAGATATTTTAAATAGTTCAAAAACAAAATAGTCTAGAAATATCAATATACAGAAAGCCCCTAATTACAAGGTTAGATTAAATCATTTTAGTTGATTAAATTTGAAATACAAAATCTTTGTTCATCTTATCATCATCATCATCATCATCACTAACTCTATAATTTAAGAAGTGGATTTTTTTGAGTATTTGACTAATAATTTCATCTTAGTTTGGTTATGACTTATGTTTTTTTAATCAAAGTTCAGAAATAAATATAAGTATCGAAATTTTTTTAAATTTTTAAAACCCAAAGAATTATAAATAGTGAAGTTAAAAAAAAATTATTTTTATATATCTTCTTCTATAACTATATTTTAGCAACGTGATATTTTGAAAGGGGGGAAATTTAGTTTAGATTTAAATTTATTATAATTGACGAAGTTTAGAAAATTTATAAAAATTTAACCATGGCTCCTTTTTTTTTAGATTTTAAATTTTAATCTTAGTAGCGAAGCCATTGCCTGGTAATCTTATAGATAAAAAATTTCAGTACCGCAAATCCTTCTTTTTTCACAATGGTTTTTCATCATATATTGTTGAAAAGCATTTTTAACTGGAGTGTACCTACCAGCCAAGTTACTCTAAGATAACTGTGGAAAAAGACAAACATTACTTAATAATGCCGGAGCTGGGTATTTGCAATAAAGACCTTAGCCGAAAATTACACATATTGTTAAAGAAATACTCTTGTCAAATAAAATTTAAAATTGCATTTATAAACAAAATAACTATAAAATGTTTTTTTACAATAAATGATTCAGGTCCAAAGAATATTCGGAGTTCGATTATATAGTTATTTCAAAGTCTTAGGTGATCTCAAGGTAAATGCTTCGGAAGCTCCGTGAGAACTCTGAAGGCAAGATTCTCCTTTCATATGGGCATAAGTAATAGAACCGGCAAACCCATCAAACCAAAGAAATTTCATCGATAAGAGATCGCGCAATAAAATGTAAAATCAATATCTCAATAGAAAATTTTGAAATTTTATATTCGCATAAATGGCCCATTACCCTTCGACTCTTAGAAAGACTATACACAAAAGATCTAAACCCAAAATTAAATAGTAATTTCCTATTCAAAGCTAAAATCGCTATCAAAGTTCTAGTTGTATCTTTAGAATTATGCTCACTCAACATTGCATAATATTTTGTTCGTTTATTTGTTTTATAGGCCTAAGAAGATGACCGTATTGTGGTCGAAACGTCGCCAGTAAATAAAAGGAAAATATCAAAGAGAAGCCCAAATGCTTCAATTTTTACATCCTCATGGGCCCTTGAAGATCAAAATAGAGGAAGTAAATTAAAGGTTTAAGAATTTTTTACGTCACTCAAACAAATTGACGAACAAACACGTTACGCCAGATTATGAACACACAAGCCGAAAAAATAATAGCCTGTTTTTGCTGTGTTTTTTTTAAGTAATTTGTCCGCTAAATAAAATTCATACTGTGAACAAATTGGATTATAAAGTTGTTTAATTTAAATAAACATTCGTTTAAATCTGAATTGATTTCTTGCGAGAAATTAATGCTGTTGACCCAACTAAATTTCTTAAATTAGTAAGAAATTAATTTTCATTTAAACGAATGTTTTTTTTTAATTAGATTTTATAATGAATGGAATTTGCTCGGAATTTAAATTTAATTTATTGGCGTTGATCTTATGGTTTTAGCAGAAATTCTTCTCGTGAGAGAAGAACCACACAATCTCTCGCTCCAACTGATGCTTCAAGTTGTTGATTCGCTTCTTGTGCTTGCATCGTTTTTACTTCATCGCCTTGGAGACAAATTGTCCCTTCCTCATCTTGTATGAAAAGTTGCGAATGTCCAAATGCACCGCCAGCCTGATGAGCTTTTCATCCACACCTTCCTAAGATCATTTTTTATGAGCTCCTGGGCGAATTTTGGCGTTCCGATGACGTCAAGATCGTCCATAATGAGTTTTCAGTTCTGCTCTCACTTCGTGGTCAAATCCTGAATCTTCTAATTGCTTTCTGACCTTTCCCACAATCCTTCTGCTGACACTGAGGAAGTCTGAAATTTCCTTGTTTGTCCTTCTGGCGCGGATTCTAAGGAGGAATTCATGCCTCTTCCACAAATTAGGATGTTCAAAATTTTCCCTAGTCAATCATTCTGCAAAAAAAAAAAATAATAAAGCAAAAATTGTTATTATTTAAAAAAAAAAATGACCGACACTGAAGAAGAAAAAAAAGGCGCAAAACTAGCAGTTGACAATTGGGAACGAATACCGTCCCCACCCTGTATATATATATATATATATATATATATATATATATATATATATATATATATATATATATATATATATATATTATTTATAATAATGCCATTATATGTACATACTGTGTATAGAAGAATAGAAAAAGCAAAATGGTAAAAAATGCGAACTTCCCTGTGTCGCGATGTCATTGAAGGTCGGTTCTCAGCAAGTGTTAAGACCATATGCAGGTCAGACTTGAGTCTTGCGCTGCTTTACGACTTGCACCACCAGAGTTATGCAGAGCACGGGGCCACGCAAGCTCCCCGAAGACCCCTAAAACTTTCTAACCGCTCTTTCAGTCCTTCTTTATTCGTTTCATTCCATTTTACGTCGCCGCACTTCATATGCATTTTGAAATTGAGAGAACTAATGCCGTAAGTGGTTTGGGTCGGCCGCTCCGGAATATTGTGGCCGGCCCCGCGCCAAGACGGCCTCGCTACCGATTAGCTGCGTTTCGCGTGTCGAGGCGAAGTGCCAAATGGCGGCCTCCTCATCCTTAATGTTCATTGGATTTGGATATTTAATGAATCAGGGACACGTGAATAATGGCTCCTTTTCTCACACATCTTTTACTCTGTATTCATTCCATGAGCCTCATTTTATGTGTTCTCGTATATAGCTGCGGTGAAACACACTTCAGCTTAAATCACTCCCTCCCTTTAGCTTTTATCAGTCAATGAAGGCATTGATATAAATAGAAAAAGATAGAAATCAACTGAATAGAAGGGAATAGTGAAAAAAATAAAGTTGGAAAGAAATGCAATAACAAAGCTATCTTAACTCCCTTGTCAGGATCGCAGCTTTCAAAGACTCCCCTAACTACGAATTTTCCCCTTTCTTCGGGGCAAAATATAAACATTTCCCCCGCGTTCCTTAATACATTCAAAAGCTAATCTCATTCATGCAAATAAAATAATTTTCTTATTTAATTTAAACCTCGGTAACTAAACGTTTACCTCTACTTCCTCCAGTCTATACCACCTTCATCCCCTTCCTAATCGGTTTAAAACATTTCCTCTTCCACATATTTGCTCCCATACTAAGACAGAATGGTTCTGTGGCACTCGAAAATTCCCCCCACCTCCTGGCACTTCGATCCGCACGTAGAACTCATGACAAAGACCTCCAAGGAGTTGTAAAGGGGGGGTGGAGGAGCCTTACAGAGATCATTATTCGTTGAAATGGTCCTTTTCCTCTTCTGCATACAGATCGCTCTGGGGAACTCGATTACAAACATGCTTCTACCTCCAAAGGTAATTACATTCTTGTCTTCCCCAAATGCGTATTTCGACATAATTCTTACAGACCCTAATATTCCTCGGGAAGGATTCACTATATTTGCGGATGACTAGATATTGCTCTGTAATGATCTTCAAGGGGTAACAAAGAGACAGTATTACAAAGATAATGCAGATCTTCTCCATTCGGGGATATAAAATAAAGGTGTACAATGGCTTTTCTCATTTCTTTTATTAACGCAAAAAATTATTACCAAGAATTTAAATTGATGCATTTTAATGTCCTTATGATAATAAATGTGGTTTTGTAGGTATACGAATATATTTACTATTTACAAAGGGAAATGGGTGGCAGAATGGGGGGAGTTTTATGTTTATTGGGCCATAGTTGGTGTTATAATCTTTCTTGGGTACCTGCAGAGATCGAAATTTGGATAAAAAATAAAAGGATTGGCCATTTGGGGGCTATTATTGAGTTATGTGGTCTTATACCATTATGCTACAATGCCACACATTGGTAAAGTAGTTTTATAATTACTAGTTATAGAAATGCGAAAAAAACGGAGGCATTTTCAACCAAAAGGTTAGCATTTAGGTGAATAAATAAAGTGGTAAAATTGGGATCTGTTAAACAGTATGGAACCATTAGTAACCAAATTTAAGGACTACTAGTGTTGCTAGCAATGCAAGGGCGCGTAACTCTGTTACCTTTTGTTCGGGTGCGATGGTTGGCACTCCTCTCGGAGGTAGATACCTAACTTTATTACATTTTTATTGGGAATTTAATTAGGCAAGTTTCAGAAATGTTGTGCTCTACAAATGAGAGCACAATAGAGTACAATAATCATAATTTCAAAAACACACGATCCTAACCTCTTGACCGTAAACAATGACACCCACTAGAAAAAAAATAGAACTTTAAGTTAGTTTGACGGGGCATTTTCTATCACACACGTACTTCCCCTCCCCCCTTCGAGTCTAACAGAACTTTTGCAAAACTCTGTATAAAGCTGTCCATATATTTATATTGATTTTCGATTTGTGTCTGATACATTTCCGCATAAGAGACTTCTAATGAATTGGGGATTTTTGAATTGAAATTGCCATAGCAACGGGGACGTATCGTACATAAAGTCTTTAAGGAGAGATCTGTAAAGAACAAGGTGACGCTAGAGATAGTAAAAATGTGTGTAACATATATAGCCGCAGATGTTCCAGCAGGTATTGAGGACAGGAGGGCAAACTGCGGGTTTGGGGGGCTGGGGAAATGGGGATGAGATTCTTAAATGGATAACAATTCTGGTTAACTGAGCTCGTTGTCAATAGGATTAACTCAGGCAGGGCTTCGATAACTAGTGGTGTCCCTCAAGGATCGGTTCTTGTTCCATTGTTGCTCATAATATATATTAACGATTAAGATAGTAATTTACTATGAAAAATTACAACATTCGTGAACTATACGAAATTAGGGAATAAAGGAAAATATAGGTTAATCTTGTAAATTTACAGTCATAGATGAGCAGAGGAATGAATGGACCGATAAATATCAGATGGTTCAATGTAGATAAATATGAGGTACTGCACTTAGGACACCAAAAATTGTTTGAGGGTGGTATTAATTCCCAGACACCAAAAATTTTCAAAACAATGTGTGGTAGCATCCTCCACAGTGGACACACTTAAGGATATATATATATATATATATATATATATATATATATATATATATACAGTGGCGGCAACAAAAAAAGTGACAACAGAAATCGATATGCAAAATCGCTTTCACGATTTTACTTGACAAGCCACTGAAAAGGGGCGGGGCTTATGTCGCGAATGGACGACTCTCCTGAGCTAAGACAACAGAACTGCGCTTTAGTGGAACGCAGTGTCTTGTTTGAGTTCGTAGAGTAAAGTCTTAGTGTATGGCGCTCCAGCGTACTGATTTCCTGTATTTGCGCCTACATTTGATGTGCTATAACATCTTGCAAGTGGATACAATGGGGCGGAAAAAGCTTTCTATGACAGAGAAAAGCCGTGCCTTGACCCTATTAGAGCAGGAAAAGTCTTTTATTGATGTAGCAACAGATTTAGGAACCTCAAGAAATACCATTCATCGCCTAAAATGGGCAGCTGAGTTATTGCCACCAGGTACCATACCAAAGATGAAGGAGACATCTCCAAGGACTGATAATATCCTAAGGCGTGAAGTGATGTCACATCCTTCTGTGACCTCCGCTTTAATCAAGAAAAAACACCCAGACCTCCTCCAGAACGTCGCCCTCAGGACCGTGAGTCATCGCTTACAGAAGGACTTAGGCCTACCGACTCGCCGCGCTGCCAAGAAGCCACTTCTTACCAAGGCTATGAAGATGAAAAGGCTCAATTTTTGCGAGACCTATAAACAATGGACAGCTGCCCATTGGAAGAAGGTCATGTTCAGTAATGAGAGCACCTTTAGGCTGGTCAGAGAGAGTCAAAGATCGTGCGTCGTCCCAGCAATGTGTCTCGGTATGACCCAAAATATACTGTGAAAACTGTGAAGCACCCTGATGGTGTGGGGTGCCTTCAGTGGAAACAAGGGCAATGGAGGTCTGTACTTCCTTCCCAAGAATGTAACCATGAAGGGGGACTAACTATCTCAAAGTTTTGAGGCAGTACATGCTGCCATTTCGGGAAATTCATCAGTGTGAATTTTTCATGCATGATGGTGCCCCTGCTCACAGTCCCAGAGAATGCTTGGAATCTCATAAAAACCAAAGTTCAAGAGACAGCACCCGGCAGCACTGAAGAAGATCTGGGTTACGATCGATCCCACCTACTTCGCAAACCTCGCTGAATCAATGCCCAATCGACTCAGGATGGTCATCAAGTGCAAGGGCAACATGACCAAGTATTAACTTTCATGAAATATTCATAATAAAATATGTAAGTTATCTACATTTTTCTGTTTCATTTTCTCCGAATTGTCACATGTCACTTTTTTTGTTGCCGCCACTGTATATATATATATATATATATATACATATATATATATATATATATATATATATATATATATATATATACAAGAAAGTGAAATTTGACGTATATATATATATATATATACTCCTCTCTCTCTCTCTCTCTCTCTCTCTCTCTCTCTCTCTCTCTCTCTCTCTCTCTCTCTCTCTCTCTCTCTCTCTCTCTCTCTCTCTCTCTCTCTCTCTCTCTCTCTCTCTCTCTCTCTCTCTCTCTCTCTCTCTCTCAAAAGAATGTAGAGGGAGAGGTGACGCCCCCTTGTCGCGGGAAGAGAGCTTGTGTGTACCTTTGACTTTTCGAGCTATGTCGGCGGGGGTACCTCTTCTGGGTACCCCTGGTAGGGCTTCCCTTGTCGATTTGGTCGAAAACGAGATTCCAGACTAAGTGCGTCATTCCTTCCTTTTTTTTTACTCTATCCTTCTCTTTTTTTACTTTTATTCTATCTCTCCCACTTATACAAAAAGAAAAAAAACAAAAAAAGCCTACTCCTATCATGTCCCTGTTTCTCTTTTCTTCCTCTATCTACATATAAGGACCTGGCAGCTACCTCATGCGTCAGAAGAGAGGCTTTGGAACCTCTATAAACAACGCCAATCGACGCTCACTGGTTGCGAAAGACTAGGACTAGAGGTGTCCTAGGCGTTGGGGCACGATGAATGGGATGAGGGTAGTGCCCCGTTAACCCCTTCCCTGGCGCGTAATTATTGACCGTTCCCAGTGCCCGTTGACGGGTGCCTCTGGTAGCATCGGTCCGAGGTGACGGCCCTTTGTTCCCAGGTTGGTTGCCAGGCCAATAAAAAGCCTTGGGTCGAGTCTCTTGGTGGGGCGGGATATCTATTGAACGCTGCTCCGAGATCCTGGTCGTTGTGAAGGGAACTAGTAGGAGTTTAGTAAGGGGCGTGCTTCGTTGTTGTTCACCTGGTGACAAATCGATGGCCCCTTCGGGGACCGTCTGTGCTGCTTGGTTGGGAGCCACGGCACGCCGAGGCTTGACGACTCGGTCGGATGAACAGCAGCACATAGAGCGTGCCTTCTGAAAGATCCGAAAGGTCTCCGATCGATAGGCGGGAGCGACTCACGCGGACACTCACCAACCCCCTTTTTTCTATTGATTGGTCACAAAGTTTTGAAAGAGAGAAAGTGTTTAAAATGACAGGGAAAAAAGGTCCAGCTGCACTTAAATATACATGTGCGATATGCCAGAAGGATAAGTGGTGCGTGGACTTCCCGGAAGGATGTTTTTCGAAATGCCACCCGGGAAGTATATGCACCGATTGCATCCTTAAAGGAGAGATCCGAGAGGCAGTGGCATGCTGCAATGAACTCAAGGATCTCTTCACAGCCTCTGAAGAAAAATCTAGGGCGCTGGAAAATAAACTGCAGACCTTAGAAACGCAGCACGCGCTTCACATTCGGCGTCTCGAGGAAAAGATCCTAGAGCTAGCCTCTAAACTAGAGGCTCAGTCGGCTCAAGCTCGAGACGAAAGTCCCACTGACTTGGGTGGTTCCGCCGATGTGACTCCAGCCCAAGGAGGTGAAACTGCATTGGCAGTCCCACTTCTGCCATGCGGAGCCAATGAGAAGAAGAAAAAGAAAAAGAAGAAAAAGGACCATAATGCAGCTCACCCCAGTGTAGAGGATTCGAGCGCTACTGGTGCGCATGGGAAAGTGGAAAGAGAAGAAGAGAAAAGAGAAACGGAAGAAGAGAAAAGAGAAACGGAAGAAGAGAAAACAAATGAAGAGAAGAAAAATAAGATGAGGAAGAAAAAAAAGAAAAATGCAGAGATACAAGAGGAAAGCGGCAAGTCGCTTCCGAGAGGAAAGAATAAGTCACCTGCTGACAAATGTGCAAGAGTCACCCTTATTGGTGATTCTCAAGCACGGGGCTTGCAGTCCCTGCTAGCGGCCCGCCTTCGCACTAGTGTGAAGGTAAGCTGCCTGCCAGGATGTGGTAACCACCACATCAGAGTAGAGGCTGAGAAATCACAGATTTCTGAGAGCTCAGTCGTTGCTCTGATGGTCAGTGGAAACGACCTGTACCTGAGAGGAGGTAGGGTAGGCCCTACAGATAAAATCCTCCACACGGTCATGGGTGCCGTGGACGACTGTGGGCTGAAAACCCGCAAGCGTGTGGTAGTCGGGATGCTCCCGAGGAGAGGTCCAACACGGACCGCTCACTCGATGAATGTGTCTCTAAACCGGCGCCTGGCAGATTTGTGTACGACAGAGGGGGTCTTTTTTGTGGACCCGTACCGCACCTTTTATGGTAGAAATGATCTCTACCAAAGGGATGGGGTACATCTTTCCTTTAAAGGAAAGGCCTTTCTGTCGAACATGATCCAGAATGTCGTAGAGAGGACCGAAAGGAGTATCCGGCCCAGAGTGAGGGCGGACGTACGCCAGTACGCCCGTGTCACTCCAGGAACGACCTTCTCAGAGGTCGCAAAAAGGGGTGCCTCGCCAACAAAGAAGCCGGGAAACGGAAGAGCATAGGGAGTCCTACAGTCGGGGACTCCCTGAAAGTTCTTCTGTTCAATGCGAGGTCAATCAGGAACAAGTTTCCTGAGCTCCGTGGCCTCGTAGCGACGGAAGAACCCGAAATGGTAGCCATAACAGAATCGTGGATAAAAACGTCAAACCGAGACTTTGAAGGCGAATTCACGGTTCCTGGCTACCAACTCTTCCACAAAGATAGGCCAGACAGAGAGGGTGGCGGTGTAATGTTGTATGTCAAGGATACAATCAAATCTACGAACTCCAACATTATATCCGATCACGAGCTCCTAGGCGTTGACCTAGAGATAGGTCCTGTCAGATACAGGACCCTGGTGCTTTACAGACCCCCTTCCCAACCCGTTGAGAAGGACAGGGAACTGTACCAGCTGCTGGGTGAGCTTGTTCAAGGCAGAGTGTGCATCGTTATGGGCGACTTCAACAGACAAGTTGACTGGGAAAACAGAGCAGCCTGTGGCGATAGCGCGCTACTCCTGGAGTTCGCCAACAACGAGTTCCTCACTCAATGGGTCAGAGAACCGACGAGAGGAGACAATATCCTCGACTTGGTCTTCACCTCTGAGGATGATATCGTTGAGGATGTCTCTGTAGGCGAAGAGCTCGGTGGCAGTGATCACCAGCTAGTTAGATTTACCGTCAAGATCCCGAAGGTAAGGTCTGTTGCCAGTCAATCAAGGAAACTTGACTTGAGAAGAGCAGACTTTGCACGCCTTCGTGCTGGGCTGACTGATGTAAGGCTAGCGGTATGCGAAGAGGTTGAGGATTCGTGGAACAATTTCAAAAATAAATTCATGAGTCTTCAATCAAGTTGCATCCCTCTAAAATGCCTCCGTCGGTCTTCTGTTCAACCAAAGTGGTTTAATCGAGAAATCGGCCAACTGCTTAGGGAGAAGAGAAATGCGTACCGGCGATCGAAGATCTTGGGTGCCTTTGACGAGTACCGGAGGCTAGCCAGGAGAGTGAAGTCCATCATAAGGGCGGCTAAGCGTACTGAGGAACTCCGAGTGGCGAGACTCTGCAAGGAGAATCCCAAGGAGTTCTTCGGCTATGTAAATAGCCGTAAACCAATCCATCGTAGGATTGGGCCCCTAGTGGACGAGGAGGGTGCATTAACTCAGTCAGATGCAGAAAATGCTAACCTTCTCAATGACTACTTCTCCTCAGTGTTTACTAAAGAGTGTGGTCCCATCCCCCAGCCCACGGATTCCTACTCGGGGGAAAAGCTGGAGGCAATGGACTTCACCGAAGGAGAAATAAAGAAAAAGATCGCTGACCTAAAGACGAATAAGTCCCCTGGACCGGACGAGTTTCTACCCAAGGTGTTGAAGGAAGTGTGCGATGAAGTATCACGACATCTGTGCGCTATCTTTAACATGTCAATCCGGACCGGATGCGTTCCTAGAGACTGGCGTGAGGCGGAGGTGACTCCGATCTTCAAGAAAGGATCCTCCAGCCATCCGTCAAACTACCGACCTATCAGTCTGACTTCGATAGTCGGTAAACTCATGGAAAGCATGATGGTGGAGAAAATAACGTCGTATTTAGAGTCAAACCTGCTACTGAGGAGTTCCCAGCACGGCTTCCGAAGGCAACGGTCATGCCTGACGAACCTTGTGGAATTCTTCCACTTCGTGTTCAGTGAGCACGATCGGGACAAGGCGGTGGATGTGGTTTACTTAGACTTTCAGAAAGCCTTTGATAAGGTACCACACCGCCGCCTTCTCCGGAAAGTGCGAGCGCTGGGCATAGACGGAAAAGTAGCCGGCTGGATCGAGAACTAGCTAAGTGGCAGACGGCAAACGGGTGGTGGTGAATGGGACAGGCTTCTGAGTGGGTGCCCGTTACTAGCGGAGTGCCTCAAGGTTCTGTCCTGGGACCACTACTATTTCATCAATCCTACGTCAACGACATGGACGGTGGACATGGTTGCCAAGATTTCCAAATTTTGCCGACGATACCAAGCTTGGTATGAACGTTGCAAAGGATGGAAATACTGCCCGCCTGCAGGAAGACCTTGGGAAGATTGGGGAGTGGTCGGACACGTGGCAAATGCCGTTTAACGTGAACAAGTGCAAAGTAATGCATATCGGCCTACAGAAATCCCCAATCTCATTATATCCTTAAGGGCACTGCTCTCGAATCGAATGACACTGAGAAGGACTTGGGTGTTACTGTCACTAGCGACTTCAAGTTCTCGAAACAGTGCATTGATGCAGAGAAGAAAGCCCAAAGGATGTTAGGCTACATAAAGCGCCAGTTTGGATACCGTAACAGGGAGATAGTACTTTGTCTGTACAACTCCCTAGTTCGGCCGCACCTGGAGTATGCCGTACAATTTTTGGAGTCCTTCGTTTCGAAAGGACATCGCAAGGTTGGAACGCGTACAAGCCAGGGCAACCAAACTGATTCCCTCTATCCGACATAAAAGTTATGAGGATAGACTAAGGGAATTAGATTCTGTTTCTCGTTGGAAAACCCGTAGACTGCGTGGTCAGCTCATCGAAGTTTTCAAAATACTTCGAGGGTTCGACAATGTTGACTACCGGGATATTTTCACACTGAGTGAGAACAGAACGCGCAATCACGGCTTCAAACTTGAACTGAAGCGTTACAACCGCAATCTGTGTGGGAACTTTTTCACCTACAGTATCTGCGGTAAGTGGAACGCACTTCCAGTGGAAGTTGTCAACAGTGAATCTGTTGACCAGTTCAAGTCAAGACTAGACAAAGTCTTGAAAAGTGGGCCGTTTAGGGACGCAAAAAACAATTGAGCAGC